>JAODUO010000563.1:232500-242500 GCA_025642075.2 Ridgeia piscesae
GCTTGTGTGCGCGCATTTATATAAGTATATATGTGTCTGCATTCGTGTGTGCGTGTGTGAGTGTGTATGTCGGTATGTGTCGGGGTCACAGACCACCATTTATAAACGCATACAACACACGCATACATATGCACACATACACGCACACACAAACACACACATACCCAAACACACACACACACACACCACACGCACACGCACACACACACACATAAAATCCAACACACACACCCATTAACATGAACACACACACCCTCATACGCACGCACACACGCACGCACTCACGCGCACACGCACGCGCACGCGCACAGCAGCGCACACACACACACACCATCACACACACACACACACACACACACACACACACACACACACACACACACACACACACACACACACACACACACACACACACACACACACACACACACACACATGTGACTGTACAGCTGCCAGTGTCACAATCACTGACATAGTTCGACAGTGCGCGCCAGTTGTCGGCCTGTGATGGTCATTGGTCCGAACTGACCATCCATTATTTACCAGTTGCATTCAGTGAGTGATAAGTGAAATTAACGATTTGACCCCATCGATGTGGTGTACTTGGTCGTTGTCTCAATTCTCCGGATTCGTTCTATGAATAGATAAACTCCCGCCGTTATTTACGATAGTTGTCTGTAGAAATAATATCGTCACGTGCCTATCATTCCACTTTCGTTCAATGTGCTCCTGAAATTAATGTCATTAACAAGATACGTGGACAGCACCGGACATGTCGTCTTGGTGACAGCATGCGCATAAGTTCTAATGGAAACACGTCCGATTTAACTCGTACACTCTTGCTAAACATTGTACCACATTACCGTGTCCGTGTGTGTGACTGTCCATACAACACCTGTCTCCCAGCTTACAAAAACATTAGCCTCCGACCGTGAGTTGACTGAGTAGAGATGCGGTAATGAATATTGTCATTCTGTGAATTAATCAGCCCACTCCATTAACGACGTGAGGCTATTAAGTTTTACGCGTTGCAACTGATCAGTCGACAGAGCTGTCACTGTGACCTGACCGCCTGGTTTATCTATTTGCGCTTCGGCTTTGGTCAACGACTCTTTCTGTAGAAAACAATGGAGATATTCATGATTACGGAGTTGGTCTTTTAGCGCACAGCCGTCGCGAGGTATGGTGTGCTTATCGCGGAATGATCTCTGACGCTACCGTGCATCGAATAGAATTAGCGTTATCAAATAGCTTCATTTCATCGGCTATCTGTTATCGATTCTGGCTTTGTGGTTGTTACAATTATTTATTTATGTGACATTTGTCATTTTTAGAGGAAATAATAACCGAAAAAATACAATAATAATAATATGAATGAAACAAACATACGGACGGACGGACGGACGGACGGACGGACGGACGGACGGACGGACGGACGGACGGACGGACGGACGGACGGACGGACGGACGGACGGACGGACGGACGGACGCGGACGGACGGACGGACGGACGGACGGACGGACGGACGGACGGACGGACGGACGGACGGACGGACGGACGGACGGACGGACGGACGGACGGACGGACGGACGGACGGACGGACGGACGGACGGACGGACGGACGGACGGACGGACGGACGGACGGACGGACGGGACGGACGGACGGACGGACGGACGGACGGACGGACGGACGGACGGACGGACGGACGGACGGACGGACGGACGGACGGACGACGGACGGACGGACGGACGGACGGACGGACGGACGGACGGACGGACGGACGGACGGACGGACGGACGGACGGACGGACGGACGACGACGGACGGACGGACGGACGGACGGACGGACGGACGGACGGACGGACGGACGGACGGACGGACGGACGGACGGACGGACGGACGGACGGACGGACGGACGGACGGACGGACGGACGGACGGACGGACGGACGATACTAGATACTAGATACTAGATACTAGATACTAGATACTAGATACATAGATACATAGATACATAGATAGTTAGATAGTTTGATAGTTTGATAGTTTGATAGTTTGATAGTTTGATAGTTTGATAGTTTGATAGTTTAGATAGTTTGATAGTTTGATAGTTAGATAGTAGATAGATAGATAGTAGATAGATAGATAGATAGATAGATAGATAGATAGATAGATAGATAGATAGATAGATAGATAGATAGATAGATAGATAGATAGATAGATAGATAGATAGATAGATAGATAGATAGATAGATATATATATATATATATATATATATATATATATATATATATATATATATATAGATAGATAGATAGATATATATATATATATATATATATATATATATATATATATATATATATATATATATATATATAGATATATATATATAGATAGATATTTCCAATATTGCACAGAATGTAATCTACACAAAATACTACTACTAGTAGTAGTTTACTGGAGTAATGTGCACATTAGTTTATGCGCAACAGCTTCACCTTGACGACCACTGGTCGAAAGGTGTATGTTCACAGTTGGCTGATTGAGCAGTGAGTATATCTACTGATTTGACCTGTAGCAGAGCAACTGAGTGAACAATTGTTGTCGTCCACGTTGAATAGAACCAACAACTGCAGGAGGAGGGCATGAGTAGTTCAGTGACACGTCCGTGACAGGATCAGTCTTGTTCGCTGACTTCACTAGGTCGATATTCAGGTGAATGTGTTTATGTTGATATTTGTGATTTACGTCTGTTTACGTTGATATTGCTATTTAAGTGCGGAGATATTGACCTTGTGGTTTTGATGTGTTGATGTTGATGTTGTGGTTCCACTGAGTTAAGCACGAACAGTGGCGGTCAGACTTTCTCACGAGGGTGGCTGTTTGTTAAAGGTGTTGATTTAGCCCAGTTAATTACTCCACAAACACGCACGTACGCTCGTACACACGGATACATGCGTGCGCACACATTTACATACACACATCCACTTATAGCTTGCGTCTTATCTCTTATACACACACACATACATATATATATATATATATATATATATATATATATATATATATATATATATATATATATATATATATAATTATATAATATAATACAAACTGTGTCGACTAGGAGACGTTCAGAAAATTGTACACACACAAACACACCAGCATAGTTATAATTCTACAGGAATGATCAACTTCTCCTCGTACGAAATGTTCACGGAACGCTAATCTGGTACGTGTCATGATAGTTATCTTGTTGTTATGCTAACATACGTCACTGGCACTCCCATTACAACTGTGTCTGTCTCTGTGATGGTACAAGACGGCCTTCAAGGCTTACACAATTTGGGAACGTTACAGGATTAAAAAAATTGCAGGACTCAGCTCATCAATAGAGACTGACACTCGCTCATTTGTCCTATTCAGTCGAGACTGTCACTCGCTCATTTATCGTCATCAGTCGAGATTGTCACACGCTCATTTGTCGTCAACAGTCGTGACTGTTACTCGCGCATTTATCCTTATCATTCGAGACTATCACTCGCTCAGTTATCTTCAGGTGCAGGATTTGGCTCATCAGTCGAGACAACCACTCACTCATTTATCCTCTATTGCAGGACTTGTTGCTGCTGGAGTTGCTTCTTTGGTTGCTGCTGGAGTTGCTTCTCGTTCTCTTTGAGATTTTAATGTCACTTCTGCTTTTGTTGAGTAGGCTTCTGCTTTTGTTGAGTAGGCTTCTGCTTTTGTTGAGTAGGCTTCTGCTTTTGTTGAGTAGTCTTCTGCTTTTGTTGAGTAGTCTTCTGCTTTTGTTGAGTAGGCTTCTGCTTTTGTTGAGTAGGCTTCTGCTTTTGTTGAGTAGTCTTCTGCTTTTGTTGAGTAGCCTTCTGCTTTTGTTGAGTAGTCTTCTGCTTTTGTTGAGTAGCCCTTTTGCTTTTGTTGAGTAGCCTTCTGCTTTTGTTGAGTAGTCTTCTGCTTTTGTTGAGTAGTCTTCTGCTTTTGTTGAGTAGTCTTCTGCTTTTGTTGAGTAGCTTCTGCTTTTGTTGAGTAGGCTTCTGCTTTTGTTGAGTAGCTTCTGCTTTTGTTGAGTAGCCTTCTGCTTTTGTTGAGTAGCCTTCTGCTTTTGTTGAGTAGCCTTCTGCTTTTGTTGGTAGACCTTCTGCTTTTGTTGAGTAATCTTCTGCTTTTGTTGAGTAGCCTTCTGCTTTTGTTGAGTAGTCTTCTGCTTTTGTTGAGTAGTCTTCTGCTTTTGTTGAGTAGTCTTCTGCTTTTGTTGAGTAGTCTTCTGCTTTTGTTGAGTAGTCTTCTGCTTTTGTTGAGTAGCCTTCTGCTTTTGTTGAGTAGTCTTCTGCTTTTGTTGAGTAGTCTTCTGCTTTTGTTGAGTAGGCTTCTGCTTTTGTTGAGTAGTCTTCTGCTTTTGTTGAGTAGCCTTCTTGCTTTTGTTGAGTAGCCTTCTGCTTTTGTTGAGTAGTCTTCTGCTTTTGTTGAGTAGTCTTCTGCTTTTGTTGAGTAGTCTTCTGCTTTTGTTGAGTAGCCTTCTGCTTTTGTTGAGTAGTCTTCTGCTTTTGTTGAGTAGTCTTCTGCTTTTGTTGAGTAGTCTTCTGCTTTTGTTGAGTAGTCTTCTGCTTTTGTTGAGTAGCCTTCTGCTTTTGTTGAGTAGTCTTCTGCTTTTGTTGAGTAGTCTTCTGCTTTTGTTGAGTAGTCTTCTGCTTTTGTTGAGTAGCCTTCTGCTTTTGTTGAGTAGTCTTCTGCTTTTGTTGAGTAGTCTTCTGCTTTTGTTGAGTAGTCTTCTGCTTTTTGTTGAGTAGTCTTCTGCTTTTGTTGAGTAGTCTTCTGCTTTTGTTGAGTAGTCTTCTGCTTTTGTTGAGTAGTCTTCTGCTTTTTGTTGAGTAGGCTTCTGCTTTTGTTGAGTAGGCTTCTGCTTTTGTTGAGTAGTCTTCTGCTTTTGTTGAGTAGGCTTCTGCTTTTGTTGAGTAGCCTTCTGGTTTTGTTGAGTAGGCTTCTGCTTTTGTTGAGTAGCCTTCTGCTTTTGTTGAGTAGCCTTCTGCTTTTGTTGAGTAGTCTTCTGCTTTTGTTGAGTAGTCTTCTGCTTTTTGTTGAGTAGGCTTCTGCTTTTGTTCAGTAGGCTTCTGCTTTTGTTGAGTAGGCTTCTGCTTTTGTTGAGTAGCCTTCTGCTTTTGTTGAGTAGTCTTCTGCTTTTGTTGAGTAATCTTCTGCTTTTGTTGAGTAGTCTTCTGCTTTTGTTGAGTAGCCTTCTGCTTTTGTTGAGTAGTCTTCTGCTTTTGTTGAGTAGTCTTCTGCTTTTGTTGAGTAGTCTTCTGCTTTTGTTGAGTAGCCTTCTGCTTTTGTTGAGTAGCCTTCTGCTTTTGTTGAGTAGCCTTCTGCTTTTGTTGAGTAGCCTTCTGCTTTTGTTGAGTAGCCTTCTGCTTTTGTTGAGGAGTCTTCTGCTTTTGTTGAGCAGCCTTCTGCTTTTGTTGAGTAGCCTTCTGCTTTTGTTGAGTAGCCTTCTGCTTTTGCTGAGTAGCCTTCTGCTTTTGTTGGGTAGGCTTCTGATTTTGTTGAGCAGCCTTCTGCTTTTGTTGAGTAGCCTTCTGCTTTTGTTGAGTAGCCTTCTGCTTTTGTTGAGTAGCCTTCTGCTTTTGCTGAGTAGCCTTCTGCTTTTGTTGAGTAGCCTTCTGCTTTTGTTGAGTAGCCTTCTGCTTTTGTTGAGTAGCCTTCTGCTTTTGTTGAGCAGCCTTCTGCTTTTGTTGAGTAGCCTTCTGCTTTTGTTGAGTAGTCTTCTGCTTTTGTTGAGTAGCCTTCTGCTTTTGTTGAGTAGCCTTCTGCTTTTGTTGAGTAGCCTTCTGCTTTTGTTGAGTAGCCTTCTGCTTTTGTTGAGTAGCCTTCTGCTTTTGTTGAGTAGCCTTCTGCTTTTGTTGAGTAGCCTTCTGCTTTTGTTGAGTAGCCTTCTGCTTTTGCTGAGTAGCCTTCTGCTTTTGTTGAGTAGCCTTCTGCTTTTGTTGAGTAGCCTTCTGCTTTTGCTGAGTAGCCTTCTGCTTTTGTTGAGTAGCCTTCTGCTTTTGTTCAGTAGGCTTCTGCTTTCATTGAGTAGCCTTCTGCTTTTGTTGAGTAGCCTTCTGCTTTTGTTAGTAGCCTTCTGCTTTTGTTCAGTAGGCTTCTGCTTTCATTGAGTAGCCTTCTGCTTTTGTTGAGTAGCCTTCTGCTTTCATTGAGTAGCCTTCTGCTTTTGTTGAGTAGCCTTCTGCTACTGAGTAGCCTTCTGCTTTTATAGAGTAGCCTTTTGCTTTTGTTGAGTAGCCTTCTGCTTTTGTTGAGTAGCCTTCTGCTTTTGTTCAGTAGGCTTCTGCGTTTGTTGAGTAGCCTTCTGTTTTAATTGAGTAGCCTCCTGCTTTTGTTGAGTATGCATCTGCCTTTGTTGAGTAGCCTTCTGCTTTTGAGTAGCCTTCTGCTTTTGTTGAGTAGCCTTTTGCTTTTGTTGATTAGGCGTCTTCATCTCTGAGTGACTAGGCAATAAAACTACTACGACTACTCATTCTTCATCAGTTAGCAGTCCTGGTGTTCGTGCGCTGACGTCACTGAAGGTTTATCAATAGTGAAATCAACGCCGCGAACATGCGACAGTTGACATAGTTGTTGGGCTGTTTGTTCCGTTATTCTACCTTAGATGCGGACAGGAGGTCTCGTTGTAGGTTGTCCTAGAGACGACGGAGCAATGTCGCGTTATGGCTGCGTTCAAGTCGGCGATAACTTTTTCGCACCGCTAAGCTGTAATAAGGCGGCAATAAACCGTTTCTGTACTAACAATGATTCACAATGCATTTGAAACTTCGTGTTTCCATTCATGTTCTGCCTCTCGCTCTCCCTTCGGACTAGGTCACACGGCAGCGCCTCCCAACGTGACTGGTGAAAGTCGCACCTCCCCTGCCCATTGTCTTCATCCACACCAGAGGGCACCACGGGGACAACCGTGCGAGTACTCTACTAGAGATGTTTCTTGGAGCAGATCTTACTTAGACTATAGGAAAAAATACCCAGGCGCGGATGTAACATTGATACTACTACACGATATCAATGAGCTCGCGGCACTGCATATTCTCGCCGTCCCGTATCGATCTGTACGCCTAACGTTACGTAGTTAGACCGTTAACTGAGCGATCGCGTCAATAAAATATTTATTTGTGTACCACGAGGACGGCCCCACGCGACCGACCAGCGTCCCAGGTGGCGCCTCTGTCGGACGGCCCTCCGGTCACCCCGTCAGGGCCACGCTGCCATGAATGATTAACGCGACGAGACCGAGCGGCCGGCGCTAGCCCGCCGTTGTGGTCCCGTCGCTATCGCAGCGCGCTCGCGTTGTTACGTTCCCGGCCTGGCAACAGCAGCAGCCGCCACTGCCGCCTCCGTCCGCTGCCAGAACGCCGCCAGTAGCCGACGCTTCCGCCGCGTCGCCACGTTGTCCTTGCCGGGCGCCGGTCTCGATCACGGAGATTGTATTGCCTCGGACTGATCGCCTCATGTTGGCCGTTGATTAACCAGCGGATGTTATTGCTCGCAATGGAAATACCGCAGTGTGACGTAGTAGTGGACACGTATCGTCTTTTACTGGGGCATACACGGCACGGTCAAGCTTCAGGTAGGTAATTGTCCGGCGTATACGCGCGGACGCAGGCAACGCCGGACTCGTTCGTATTCGCACCTCGGCCGTTGGAGTTGTTGCCGCCGCCGCTGTTCCGACGCAGCCGAGCCCGGCTGCCGTCGATCTGTCTCGCTCTTGCTCTCGCCGGCAACAGGTGTCGGCGCTGCAGCGCAAACACGCAAATTCGTACGGCTGTATTCCTGTATTCCTGTCACGGCGCCTGTAGCTGGATTGCCGCAAGGTCGATACAACGCACGTCGCCGCGCCCGCGGAAACAGGGCGCTTTCTCCGATGCAATTTCGCCGGCGATTCCACCTCCTTCGGGGAGCGTCGCTACAGCACGGATTGCATTGGCAGTTCGCCGTCGTTTACTCGCCCGCGTCGTGGGATTAGCGCGAGAATTGACAGCCCGACGTGATTCAAGCCGGAGCGCGATAGCGACACGCGGACTGTGAGTACGAGTCCGCGCACTGAGAGGTTGGTTGAATCGGCTGTCGTGAGGGTGAATCGGTTCATAACGACAACGACAACGACAACGACGACACCGATGAGCGGTCGCGGCGACAAACCCCACCGAGCACCGTGACGCGCGTGCGCCATCTAGATAGCGGTAGCCGCGTCACCCTCGCGCCCACCCGCCCGCCCGCCCGCCCACCCGCCCGTCCGCGCCGGCCTGTGTGTCTGTGTCTGTGTGTGTGTGTGTCTCTGTGTGTGTGCGGTCGCCAGCGTCGCTTCCATTGGCGCGCGTTAATCCGTCAATCCGTGCCACGAACGATAACGAGCGACGTCGAAAATAACGCGCGACGTCTCTCACTCGGGATCCACGCCGACGTCCCGCGTTCGCGTTCGCCCGGCATAGACGTCGTCGGCCCGTGCGAACCGACCCGACGGTGCTGGTGGTGTGGCGCGAGAGAGAGTGAGACGAGAGCGCGCGGGAATAGCAACGACTATTTCGACGTTCGCTGCGCTTCTCCTCTCCCGGGCTACCGACTGGCGCTCTCGCCGCTCACGTCTGTCGCTTGACGCAGATGCGGCGCGCTCGCTCAGCCATATATAGCTTTGATGTTGCCGCTGCGTCGCAACCGTAGTCTGCAGGGCGGGCAGCTGCAGCTGGACAGTTGGGAGGTAGAAATGGCAGACATCCGGGACAAGCTGCTCGGGCCGAGCGCCAACAGTTGTTGCAACGCGGCGTCCGAAGGGACAGCGCTTAGTCTGAACGGGCCGCACATCGTCGACACCGGCCAGGTGGAAGCGACGATGATGGCATCGGACGAGTCCGTCAACAAGTTGCCGCTGCAGCGCACGGCGTCGTCGGAGATCGTACGCATAAATGTCGGCGGCACCGTCTTCACGACGCGCCGGTCGACCATCGAACGCATCCCCGAGACGCGACTGGCAAAACTGCGCAAGACAGACGCGAACTTTGACCAGGCGACGGGCGAGTGGTTCTTTGACCGCAACCCGTCGCTGTTCGCCAACGTCCTCGACTATCTACGCACGGACGAGCTGCACTTCCCGCACAACTTCTGCGGGCCGTCGATCAAGAACGAGCTAACGTACTGGAACCTCGACGAGAGCTGTATCTCGCCGTGCTGCTGGAATCGTTACCGGGAGTTTGAGGAGGACAAGAAGATCTTCCAGCATATAGAGGAGGCCTTCGAGTCGCGAACGCTCAATGAATGTATGATACCCGAGGACACAGACATCAGTCAGCTGACGCGATGGCATGTCTGGCGGAGAAGAATATACGTCTTCCTCGAGGAGCCAATGTCGTCCCGGGCAGCCAAGGTTTGTCGTTTCGTTTTCTCTCTTCGCACTCTGTCATCACCGTATACATGCATCGCTTTCCGTTCCCGGCCCGTCGATCCTCGTTTTGTGCTTACTGCGTCTTGCTGATCGTCAACGGATACCTTGTTTACATATTGTGTTTGCTTGTGTTTATGTCAAAGTGGGTTGATGCTCAACTAGATCGGAAATGGCTGTAATAATTTGTCTTTAATTGTGTGGTATCGGTGTACACATCATCGTTGTCAGCGAAACAATAGCATACACAGGAAGTGGCCTATAAATATTTTATTTGCAACATTTGCAATAGACCAGGAGACAGTGAGTTGTATGTCTAGTCAGTCTACGGTATTGTCATTATAGCAATGCGTACTTTTTCGTGTTTTTTTCCGTGAGAAGATGTATATACAGGGTAGGTAATTGTCCTTTGTGCACATTTGTTCAATGCGTTCAGTGTCCACTAGCTGGAAAGTTACCAGGTTTAAATATTAATCATCAGGACATTTGTTTCTCTTTTCTGAGTATGTTGAAAACACAGGCATCCGCACGATAACACAAAGAAGCAGTGCATGTAATACGT
>JAODUO010000563.1:255000-267500 GCA_025642075.2 Ridgeia piscesae
ACGTGGCGAACGAGAGACTTCGAGTGAGCGCTCAGACGCAATGTTGAGCGGCGCCCGGGGCATACATCGTGTGCAGCATCATACGCATATTCAGAGGCGCGTGCACCGAGATAAATAAATGATGCCCGTTGCTCGGCGCTCTCCACACACCGTGCACCGTCAGGCTCTCTCTGCCTCCCGCCTCCCGCCTCCCGCCTCCCGCCTCCCGCCTCCCGCCTCCCGCCTCCCGCCTCCCGCCTCCCGCCTCCCGCCTCCCGCCTCCCGCCTCCCGCCTCCCGCCTCCCGCCTCCCGCCTCCCGCCTCCCGCCTCCCGCCTCCCGCCTCCCGCCTCCCGCCTCCCGCCTCCCGCCTCCCGCCTCCCGCTGATAGATAGATAGATAGGTACTACCAACGTACGCACGTATGTACCCACGAATGTGCTTGCCCGTGAAATGGTGCGTGAGTGAATAGCGATGCGCAAGTAAATAATATGGCAGATTGAAAATATTATTATATGAGACATATTTGATTGACAGCCAATCATAGATAATACCGTACAATTAATTCGCAGTGCCTATAGTTGAATGTCTATCTATCAATGCGCTTATAAATAACAGGTCATTACGCCAATGTCTGATCACGACAGTGAACAAAATGCGAATTGATTCTGACTACGACATCAGTCGTAGACGTATGAATGATTCATTTTCCTGACTGCTCACGATGAGTTCTATACGCTAGAGCTGCTGTGGTATATTTAAAGTGGTTGAATTACCGTCTCCTTGATATCTATGTCACCGCGGGTGTCTTGATATCGCCGGTAAATCAGATCTCTCGATACGCCCGACTCAACGGGTCTCTAATACGTCGTCACTTAAGCGGGGTCGTCGTCAGCGCGACACTTCCGGTTTCACAGCGTGCCTAACATCAGAAGTTGGTCCACGCCAGGTGTGCGTACGCCGAACCAGCGCCATCACTCTTGTCTCCTCGGGGGACGCACAGCGGTGAAGACATATGGTTGCAAGCGGCAGAAAAATTGGACCGAATCCCTGAAGATTTTGCCGTAAAGGACAGAGCCTGTCCAATTAATACGCGCCTGTCTGGTCGGCGCACGCGCAGTTGGCCGCTTCCAGCGTCCGGGTCGCGAGTGTGCGATCAATACAAGCACCCGTTTCACGAAACGCTTCTCGACTGCGAACAAAGTTGGATCATTTCTGCGAAACGCCGAGGGTTATGTGGTAATGGATAAGTGTGTGGATATGGGTTGACCTTTGCGGAGAACAGAGGCGTGTATCCGTCGTTTGACAAACAGACAGTGTTGCATCACAAACTGACTGTGTTAGGTGGGCTTAACAAATTGAAATTTACTAGAAGTTCGTAATTATCTTAAAATTGTTATTTTTTGTAATTACGTTACAACAGGTGCATTTCTGGAGATGTGTATTGTGATATTCAATACTCTTAGTAACAATGCATATGTATAATAAATACATCGTCCCCATTACGTTCTGCTCTGCTCTGCTCTGCTCTGCTCTGCTCTGCTCTGCTCTGCTCTGCTCTGCTCTGCTCTGCTCTGCTCTGCTCTGCTCTGCTCTGCTCTCCACTCCTCTTCTCTTCTCCTCATTTATCCTTTCTTCTCTTCGGTTCTCCTCCGTTCATTACTATTCTCTTCTATAACTCGTGGAGCCTTTTGATTGTTTATAATATTCTCCTCTGTGCAATTATGACTTACCAATTGTCGGCGACTTTAAGAAAACACCACATTGACATATTTACTGACACGTGTTCGACTTTCTAAATTGTTATGGGCGGAACTCCTACCTTGGGTAATTAACTAACTGGTTAGCAGTACACAGATAGCCGGCCACTACAAACGATTGGTTCGTTTGCTCCATGTGTAGATGTACGCTAGTAACGATAACAGTTAAAACTACGGTAGACATGTCATACCAACTGTCAGTTCTCATTTGTTGTAAAAGGTAATTGCCTTTTGTAACGTCGACCGATATCCTGAGGTGCTGTGGAACTGATGGTCATGTTTGTTCCAGTCACGTGATTCCTACGAACGGGTTTATTTAATCTCATAGGATATGAACACCAATATGGCAGTGTAGTTCAATATATTTTCTACAAGCTAGACATATACATAATATATCGAACAAACTATACTGATCATACTGTTGGCTCGTTGAAAATACGGTGACACGAATACAGTAGAAACAATGGTAATTTGATTGTACGATAACAAACGTCACACTTGGTTTAATATGAAAAGATCTCTATTGCACTCGACTAGTGTACAGTGTTTTGAAGCTGGTTGAAACAGATTGCCTCAGTGTCGCCGATGGCAGAGCGTTGACCTTCCTGCACTGTCTGTAGAACACTCACTTCCGCCCCGTGCCACACGCCTATATATACACATGCCCACGTCCACAGCCTCGAAGTCTCGCATCGACCTTACCCGCCATCGACAGTTACAATAGGCAGCGATTTGAGGAAGCCATTAGCTCCCACCCATCCTAGTGTTTTTCTTTTCCCCCTTCCCTCCCTCTCATTCGTACTTGCCTGACTCTAGCCTCTCCTTGGACTTGCGTCATAGGAGGGATTGCAATGTTGTCCTCCTTTTTGTATCCCTGTCGTCAGGGATGAGGTGGCTATGGTTACCGTTGTTTTCTTCGTCTTTTCTTTCGTCACTTTTCTCTCACTATGTTCTCTAAAGTAACGTTGTTGATTAATATTTATTGAAAAAATATAAATAGTATATGAAGCATTGTGTTGTAAACTGTCATAGCGGAATATGAAGTCGTGATTACGTATTGGCGAAAGTTAAAACGGTGAGAGATTATCGAGCGCTAATCAGAGACCGTCCCAATAAGTTGCCAACATATCGGCGAATGATCAGGCGAGCCTGGATTATCCTGCGGCGATCGGAGATTATCTAGTCCATATCTTATGCTGCGAGCGTGTTCGCGAATGGTCAGGCGATCAGAAATGAGGTTGTCTGTAATGTTATGTTAAGTTGCGATCACTGAGTCCAAACTGTGTCGTGTCTTCTCCATATTTCGAATGTGTCATGTCCTCACAGAGTCCAAACTGTGTCGTGTCATCTCCATATTTCGAATGTGTCATGTCCTCACAGAGTCCAAACTGTGTCGTGTCTTCTCCATATTTCGAATGTGTCATGTCTTCACATAGTCCAGAGTGTGTCGTGTCTTTTCCATATTTAGAATGTGTCATGTCTTCACAGAGTCCAGAGTGTGTCGTGTCTTCTCCATATTTAGAATGTGTCATGTCTTCACAGAGTCCACAGTGTGTCGTGTCTTCTCCATATTTAGAATGTGTCATGTCCTCACAGAGTCCAGATTATGTCGTGTCTTCTCCGTATTTAGAATGTCATGTCTTCCCCGTGTCCGGAGTGTGGCGTGTCTTGCTTGTGACAAGAGAGTCTCCTGCACTGACTATCTTCAACAGCGATTTACAATCTTTTCAATCCTGACCGGAAAAGCCTCCTCCACTCCTTCATGGTCAGCACGAGTACCGTCCTTTTGTCGTAATTGTTAGATCTATATACCATACTTATAATTTTCGGTGGTGTTTTTCCATATGTACCAGAACCGACGTTCTCGTCTCAATTTCTTACGCACATACGCGGCTACTGCCCCCGTCTAATTGGCTGTCACACTGCGTCGATGTATGTAAGGCCAGCGAGAGACTCGTCCAGCGGAACAGAACACGTCGCATTTCATTAAGGAGAGGTAGCGTTCTCACAAGAGAACTCTGTCCGAGTACTATTCTACGTTGACGCTGTCATCTAATTGGCTTCCACGTTCAGTCTTTAAATAGTGCCTGTTTGACGTTGACGCAGACCCTGTCAGTGCGCTGTTGCTCCCGGAACGAAAAAACAAGTGAACTCATCGATTTTTCCAGCGTCGTAGAAACTGCTCAGGAATGATAAAACGGCTGCTTATAATATTTGAAAAGATCTACTCGTGTGTAACTTTTAGATTGGACTTCGTCGTACGTGCATCTATGTGAATGCTTGCGTGTACGTGTACGTGTGCATACGTGTACGCGTGCTTGCTCGCGCCTGTGCGTTACACGGCTGTTAGTGCGTGAGTGTATGTGCATACGCGCGCACGCGTTCGCGCAAACCCATAACGTTATCTTTACGCCCAACATGACACATAACTCACCGCCGCTGTTGTCACTGTCTGCCTCCAGTCCAGTCGGCGTGGCACACGAACGTCGTCGTTACATTATTCAGTAACAATTGATTTCTGAGTGTGTTTGGCTTTGCCGCGTGTCGGCATCAGTCGTCTCATCTCGACCCCGCGATCGCTGCCATTACGGCGGGTCGTCTTTTCGCTGTCACTGCGTCGTCTACGAGTCAATTACTCTGGGCAGCTCTCACAACTCACGTCCACGTCCACGTCCACGGCGTGTGTATTCGTGTGTGTTTGTGTGCGCATGGTATGCTTTACATTCGCATAATTATAATTGTGTACTCAGCGGTCTTCTGGGGAGATAGTCGAATCGATAATATGAGGAAATAGAACCGTTTTCTTGGGCTAGTGCCGAGAAATATCTTAGCCGTCTATTGCGTCCACACGGCTTTAGATTCAATGTGTATCGTTAACTAGTCGTATTACCGTAAACATACCCTGTTGTACGCCTGGATTGTGGGTAGCTTTTACGGTAATACGACTATTTGACATACACATTCTATTTAGATTCGTGTAGACAGCTAAATATTTAGATATCAGGTGGTACTTCGCCGTAGCAACAGTGAGTTTATAAACAACAAACTGTTGTGAAATTAGCGATATTAGAGAATCTCTGTTGGCGGCAGTCTTTTCCGAACATGCGATCTAAAACCAGCCTCGACTGGTCGGCGACTGAAGCCACGCGTGATGTTCGCGATAACGGACAATCCAGCGCGGCATCTGATTGGTCGATACGCGTACATTGACAGGGTTAAATGTTTAATCAGTTCCGCTGCGCCCAACAGTGAGTGTCCGGCCGCCGTGACCACCGGGACACGGGGATGACGCAACCTGACGGACGCTGTCTGCCAGCCGAAGGAGGGGGGAGCCCCCTGGGACAGGGCGACTCTATTGTGGAGCTATCTCGCTAGTGATTACGCCGATTATCGTGATCCGCGCTCCCCTCGTGTGCTGCCAGCGAGTGCGATTAGCGCGAGTGGATCTCGGTGTCACTCCGCGTGTTCTCGCGTCCGGTGACGTGACGACGGTGGGGGAGTGGTTAACACACTCGACTCTCGGTCCAAAACGTTCATTCCTCACTGATAAAAAAAAGTTAAGGGAAATTCTTACATAGCGCGGTATCCAGTCCTCAAGGCGCTTTACACGTTACTTCCCTGGCGGATATGTTCAATCAAACACCGTCTCAACCTCTATGGGAATCATCCTACCACACTGCAGTTAATGCGCGAAGGCTATTCATACAAATATCCACCACTGTCTATAAACAGGTACTCTATATTAGATGTAACACTATTTATCTCCACTGTCGATTTATTGATCAACTATGTTGCCAGCAATGGCCCTGTACAGTGATGTCTAAAGGTTTTCTGAAATAACAATAGTACAAGGAGATGCAACTACAATACATTGCACAATGGCGTCCAAATGAAGTTATGAATGGAACTGTGGAGAACACGTGACGTCACGGGGTGTGAGTTGGCAACTACCAGGGAATATAGAGTAACTGACGGGAGAGAGAGGCACCTAGAAAGTTGACAGCGGAACCGATGTTGATGCGACATCATCATCACACATAAATATTATCTGCAGTCATGGTGCACTGGCACATGCATAATTTAAGCACCTGGCAATATCACAATTAAGTAACACGGCACGCGCTCGCATACCTCAGACGTATTTCTGTCGCTCTTGCAACACGTGTGTTGCTCTGATTGGCGCTAAGATCTTGGCAGCCTCGTTGTGGCTTGCCATCGTTTCCAGCGGAGCAAGAACACATAAGGCACGCAAATGAGGTCAGCACAGTCGGTGCCAAGATTGTCTTGGCATTGTGTCAACTGACCTCCATTCAGGTCACGAAGGATTATGTTTATCCGAAAGAAGAGTCTCTTATTCCATAAGTCACACGCGTTTTAACGAGTATGTAAAGCTACTTATATTGGTTCACTTATACGGACTGACAAGCAATGTTTTGTAGATTTAAAATTCAATAATATATCGAATGACACTATTTTGTATATTCAGTCTCTTTTGTTATCCTTTAGTCTTTACCCAGTTTAATCTGAAATGTGAGCAACATGCAAGATTGAATAAAAACATCATGTACGTACTTTTCATTTGCTGAATTACATATGAATTTAGACAGCAGCCATTTCGACAGTTTGATTTATTAGTTTTTAGCAATGCAAAACGTGTTTTCACTAATGATCGTTGATGAAAGAGAAGTGTAACAACATGTTAAAGACCGCCAGGTTGTGTGTACTGACGTCAAAACACCACCTATCCTGTAATAAACCAGGTCAACAATAACTGTTAAAAACTAAAACTGCGTAAAACCCCAGGGACCAATTCGAGAAGATTAAAGAGCTCTAAACGAAAATTCATCATCAAACAAAATCCGTTGTTACATTAAACGAGATTTGTTTTTATCAAAACGCAGTATCCGTGACCCTGTTACCGAGGACACTATTTCCATGACACACCTGTGACACATCGTGGTGTTTACAGTGTTCAGGTACTCAACATCTCTGTTGTGGGTTACAATTGATTTCAAAGTGAAAAATCGGGTTAAGGAGCTCTTAACAATTAACAACTTTAGTGAAACGATCCGTGAGTCTTTTAATTGTCACCCGTCTCATTTGACAGAAAATGTCACCTTTACGCTGTGCGCATGCGGGGTGCTGGTTTTGTACATTCTTAATCACACCGATGATTGTCTGCCTAAGTGTCTTCAATACAATGACTGGGCCAGAACTAAATGCGTGGGCGGTAGCATTACAGTGAATCAGATAATGCAGCAATGAATTATTTGTATGTAATACTCTCTAACACGCC
Organism: Ridgeia piscesae; assembly: GCA_025642075.2. NCBI lineage: Eukaryota > Metazoa > Annelida > Polychaeta > Sabellida > Siboglinidae > Ridgeia > Ridgeia piscesae. Next base: position 262,035 of record JAODUO010000563.1, read on the forward strand.
ACGGTACAATACCGTCTCCAATATGTATAATATATTAGCCCGATACACACACACACGCGCACACGCAAATACACACCAGACACCTATATACACATATACACATTCATACACAATACACACACTCATACTCACTCACTCATACACGAACACATACGCACACGCACACGCACACGCACACGCACACGCACACGCACACGCACACGCACACGCACACGCACACGCACACGCACACGACAGCACACGCACACGCACACGCACACGCACACGCACACGCACACGCACACGCACACGCACCCCCGCACACGCACACGCACACGCACACGCACACGCACACGCACACGCACACGCACACGCACACGCACACGCACACGCACACGCACACGCACACGCACCACGCACACGCACACGCACACGCACACGCACACGCACACGACACGCACACGCACACGCACACGCACACGCACACGCACACGCACACGCACACGCACACGCACACGCACACGCACACGCACACGCACACGCACACGCACACGCACACGCACACGCACACGCACACGCACACGACACACGCACACGCACACGCACACGCACACGCACACGCACACGCACACGCACACGCACACACACACGCACACACACACGCACACGCACACGCACACGACACCACACGCACACACACACGCACACGACACCACAGCACACGCACACACGCACACACACACCACACACACACACACACACACGCACACACAGCACACACGCACACACGCACACACGCACACACACGCACACACGCACACACGCACACAACCACACACAAGCACACACACGTCACACCGCACACACGCACACACACACACACGCACACACACACACACACACACACACACACACACACACACACGCACACCACACAGCACACACGCACACACGCACACACGCACACACACACACACACGCACACACGCACACACGCACACACGTCCCGACACTAACACTAACACGCACACAAGCCTCCCACAGTTCTCCTTGCCCCGACGCTCGGCGATGATACGCCACTGACGGTAGACGAAGATAGAGTCGCACCCTCGTTGTGATTAGCTCTCCGCTAGTTAAAGCCATTTGCCAGCTGCACATCGGACCGGCGTGCAACGTCTCGGCGAAAATCAATGCGCCCATGTCGCTCCTCGGTCCCAACGGGTCCCGTGCCGCCGACACCTCGACCAGGCGCTGGCGGTCGGCGCCGTACGCAAGTCTTGCGCAGGAGAGAAACGGCACCAGGCCAATCACGCAAAGTGTTCTTGTAGACGACCAATATCAACGTGGACGCGTGCGCGCTGAGCGGTGTTATCTGTTGTCTACGCCCGCCACCTTCTTATCGAACGATATGTAGACTTAATAAAATTGCGTACTGCTTCGTGTAGCGTCAAAATTGTCTAAAGATGACGTCATCAATTGATTTGTGACGATATCACTGACGTCAGGGAACACGTGATCCTGGCGTACGCATAAAGGATGGTTTAGATTTGCGATTGTATAGTTTTGTATTATGAGAGTATTCGAAGTGCAATCCTTTGCCACCAAATTTCTTCTTTGTAGTTGTTTGACGCAACTAGATAATGACGGCATTTGGTTTAATGGCTCTTGGATAAAACGAGCGTTAGACGAAAACACTTTATTCGTGTATTCATTCTAGATGCGTCACTGGCCACTAGAAAGGATGCCCCCAAATAAAAAGCTGGGAGGTACGCAATGCACAAAGAGCATCCAAAGTAAATGGTGTGATACCCAGCAGACATTTATAAAACAGAAACAGAAACAGAGAAAACGAACTACGTTATTGTTATTGAATGTTGTACTCACCGATGCCCAGGAAATTGCACAGCGTTAGTAGCGATCATAAATCTAATGGTTAATTCATTGGCCTACAATAAATCCCGTCATTTGTACAACTGATGCGCTCTCTACCGGAACATAGTGGATTAGATGCCTGTTTCGTCTACATGGCAACAACAAATGCGAGTACACAAACAAGTGGCCCATCTGTCTCCTTCATCTTACGTCTCCCTCCCTCCCTCCCTCCCTCCCTCCCTCCCTCCCTCCTCCCTCCCTCCCTCACTCCTCCTTTCCTTCCCTCACACCCTCAATCCCCTCCTCTCTCTCTCTCTCTCTCTCTCTCTCTCTCTCTCTCTCTCTCTCTCTCTCATTCCTTTCCTCACACCCTCACTCATTCATGTGTTGCGCATGTTGTTATCCCGCTAGCCTTCATGACGTCATTCGATAACCTTTCCCACCTCCACCTGACAGATGACCAGAACAACACAGGTCGTTGCTATCCCGGGAGCCAGTGCACCACGACCTAGGTGAGGCAGACCTGACGCTCTCTAGGGAGGGATCGTTAATTGGTATATTCCACGCCGTGCACCTGTTGCCTCCAATGAACGGGCGTAATTCACTGTTAACGAATGCCACCCGCCTATATCGGGCGTCCAAAAAAAGACCAACCACCTGCGCTATCTACCGGGTATATATAGCAGTAATACGTAACGGATACGAAACCGCTGCGCTGGATGCTCCGGACGCCCGAAATACCGTTCCTGTTCGCGGCATGTGCACCGAGTATTGTCACTCGGGAGGTAAAAACGTCGGGCAGGTGCAAACTCGCGCCCAGTCTCTACGTTGCACAATTCCCGTTTACCGTAAACGAGCGTTTATCGGTTGTCAACCGCGTGGCCGCACAAGGCCGGCGTCGTGTCGATAATGCTTTTACTTAGACCGGATGTCTGTGAACGGCGAGTGCCTGCCGACTGCTTGTCCACTTGTACAGCAGGACTGATACAAGTTTCCGATTGCGCTAGATCTGTGCGCGTTTTCGCGATCCATTCAGCTCAGTGGGTCACGTGATTGAGTTATTGACATGCTGTGTTTTCTAGTGCGTTAATGTCGCTGTAATGTTGGCTAACAACGCGAGTTTCGCGCGGTGAAATTAAGCAACGGTCACAAATACACACGACGGCGGCTTCGCCTGCAGGAGCTCGCCTCGCCGCCCGGGTAGATAAATAAATCATCGATCCAGGAACAGCACGGTCAGGGTTTATTATCGGAACGAGCCTCGGGCCTGCTGTGTTACTTGTGGTACGCGTCGCCGTCACGTGATCGAGCCTCGGTGGCTAATGACGTCACGATCGTGTCAGGTTCGATATTGTAGTCATATTTCACAGGAGTGCGTCTATGGGTAGTGACAGATTCAGGTCCGCCGCCCTTTGTGTGCGGCTTACAGGCTCACGTTTACGTTCACCTCAAAGGGGAGTCGGCCGACCGGCGGCAGACAGAGGGAGAGAGACTGGACAGGTGACGTCAGTCCGGTCAGTCCTATCGCTCGACGTCAGCCGATTGTTGTCATGGTGACGAGGGTGATGCCGGACAAGAACAAGAAGAACAAGATGTATATTTTGGAAAAGTATAGGAAATAACAATATAGTAGCGTGTATGGCAATTACTGTTATAAAAACAAATTGGGGTCAGTGACTTCTTTGAAGACTAATGTGGCGATGTGACAGGAGCCAAAGCAGCGATGATGGTGATGATGATGATGACGACAACGACGACGACGATGATAACGACGGTGACGACGAGGACGAGGATGAGGATGAGGATGAGGATGAGGATGAGGATGAAGATGAAGATGAGGATGAGGATGAGGATGAGGATGAGGATGAGGATGAGGATGAGGATGGGGATGGGGATGGGGATGGGGATGGGGATGGGGATGGGGATGGGGATGGGGATGAGGATGAGGATGAGGATGACGAGGACGAGGACGAGGACGAGGACGAGGACGAGGACGAGGACCAGGACCAGGACCAGGACCGCCACGACCACGACCAGGACCAGGACCGAGGACCAGGACCACGACCACGACCACGACCACGACCACGACCACGACCACGACCACGACCAGGACCAGGACCAGGACCAGGACGATAATAGTGATGATACAGGTGTTCTTGTGAAAGAACATAATAACAATGACATTGATAATGGTAATTGTAATGGTTATGTTTGTGATACTGATATAGTGATGATGCCGATGGCGATTCAACCTAGTATTACATTTAGACTAGTGTTAGCATTGTTGGTATTACGTCATCACGTCATTACGTCGTTACGTCATTGGGTATTATACAGCGAACAATTTGGGAATGAGTAGGGCTGGAGGTAAGTTTGGAGAAATCATGTGAACAGTTTGAAAACCTCCGACACATTTCTCTAGAAAGGTATAACGCATTCAACCGACTTTAACAAGTCCGTAACGCGCCACGGGCCGTGCCATGTTTCCTGCAGCCGTGTGTAAACAGTCGGCCGACGGTGCACGGTACAACCAGACGTTATATCCGTCGACGCGTCTACTGTGTAACTCCCCACGGAGAGCTACGGCCTCCTTGTCACACGCCCTGCCGCGCCCTCCCGTGCGTCCAACACCGGCCAGACACTGATGGACAACGGCACAAGACAGAATGGAAGAGAAGGCACGGACCGGTGGCTTAAGGATGGACACCGTCATTTTGTGAATTGACAACAGCTCTCACGTTTACCCCGTGTATGCCGCCGTGCACTCGCTGACTTGGACACACGGTAGACGGTCCGGCAGCTTTTGTTGTCACTTCCCAAAGACTCATGTGAAGTGGAGGAACGTGAGACTACGAAACAGAAGCAGGTGGACGCGAGCCACAGTCTTCATGGTCAGCCTCTCCAACTGCCACGCCACCGCGCCCCACCACTCAAGTGGAACACTTCTGAAATCACGCTGTTTTAGATGTGAGAAGTTGTGTTGTAGAGAATCACTACAATGATAACAATAGTCGACATTTGCTAGCATCTTTTTATGGATATTAGGTAAAAATGTAAGTTATTCTGAAGCAGAGTAGTCATTCCTTGGGCTGCTCAAAACGTGTTCCACATCAAGGATTATGACGACGACGACGACGATGGCGATGTTGATGATGATAATAATAATAATAGCAATTTTTTTCTGCGTCACAATCATCATAGAATCCCAGTTCATAACCCTAAAGAATTCGGCCGTTTTGTGCTCGTGTCATTTCGCGGGCTGTCAACAGATGGATGCACGTGGTAAGACTCCAGACAGGATAGGCGATATTACAAAGATAGGTTTATCTGGCAGCCTAGCACCATCTCGACTGAAGAATTCAGTCATGCTGCATTTAATGCGCGACGAGTAAGCACCTTTAAATACAACGCAACGAGGAAGCACACTTAAGCACGGAGGACCCGAACTGAACTACAGGACCGAGCCGGTCCCTCGTCGATCGTTAGTTTGCTGTACGTTTGTGTCTGACGCGCGGCCAGCCATAATGATGCAACGACATAAATAGGGGATGTGACGTAACTGAACTGATTAACTCACGGCGCACGTGCGTTGACGTCACACAAACACAATTCAAT
>JAODUO010000563.1:272500-275000 GCA_025642075.2 Ridgeia piscesae
TTCGGGTTGCGGCCATGACCGCGACCTGACCATGACGTTGACAGTGACAACTACCGGACACAAACTATTATTTCTGCATCAGACGACCTGATGACACACCTGAGTTGCTTTCCATTGTTGGTCATTAAAGATTGTCTTGGAATCCAAGAAAAAAAACACTGTCTCCGATCTTGTTAAAACGGTCTGAGCGCAAGACATATCCGCTGCGTCGAACATTGTGGCCGTGACACAGAACTAGTGCCTTTGATCAAGTCGTCATAGTAATATTTTTTTTAAAAAAAAAATATATATATATATATATATATATATATATATATATATATATATATATATATATATATATATATATATATATATATATATATATATATATATATATATATATATATATATATATATATATATATATATATATATACGCACACATATTTCTTGTGGACACTGATATCGGCATGCGGAAGAACTCAGTAAACATCTTGTATATACCCACTATTGGCAAACAGAAAGAAAGACGGACATTCGGTAAACCGATACATTGTCAACAGACTGATGTTTAAGCGGCTACCCATATTGAAAGTAAATCAATATGGCATCGACTAGACATTGCTCTGGCCTCGGTTGACCAATGAACAAGACGACGATGACGATGACGATGACGATGACGACGACGATGGCGATGGCGACGATGGCGATGGCGATGGCGATGGCGATGGCGATGGCGATGGCGATGGCGATGGCGAAGGCGACGGCGACGGCGACGGCGACGGCGACGGCGACGGCGACGACGACGAGCGACGACGACGACGACGACGACGACGACCACGACCACACCACGACCACGACCACGACCACGACCGACCACGACCACGACCACGACCACGACCACGACCACGACCACGACCACGACCACGACGACCACGACCACGACCACGACCACGACGACCACGACGACCACGCCACGACCACGCCACGACCACGACCCGACCACGACCACGACCACGACACGACCCGACCACGACCCGACCACGACCGACGACCACGACCACGACCACGACACGACCGACCACGACCACGACCACGACCACGACCACGACCACCACGACCACGACCAGACCGACCACGACCACGACCACGACCACGACCACGACGACCACGACCACGACGACACGACACGACGACCACGACCACGACCACGACCACGACCACGACCACGACCACGACCACGACCACGACCACGACCACGACCACGACCACGACCACGACCACGACCACGACCACGACGACGACCACGACCACGACCACGACCACGACCACGACCACGACCACGACCACGACCACGACCACGACCACGACCACGACCACGACCACGACCACGACCACGACCACGACCACGACCACGACCACGACCACGACCACGACCACGACCACGACCACGACCACGACCACGACCACGACCACGACCACGACCACGACCACGACCACGACCACGACCACGACCACGACCACGACCACGACCACGACCACGACCACGACCACGACCACGACCACGACCACGACCACGACCACGACCACGACCACGACCACGACCACGACCACGACCACGACCACGACCACGACCACGACCACGACCACGACCAGGATGACGGTTGTGATAACCATGATGATGATGGTGTTGACGTTTCTACAGTCCTCGTAATGCAACAGCAATTTGTAGCACAATCAGCGACCTTATCCCTTTAGCGCAGTGTTCCACTTTCCATAGTGAAGTCAAGTTCCGGTCACGTGTTTCTCATGACGTCTCATTAGCTGCTCCGTGGCGTCATGTCCTAAAGATGCGTCCTAATTAGTTATCTCGCTCGCCGACAAACATAGAAGCAGCTACATTTAACAATTTGGGATTGATTTAATGGAATAGCTTTACTTAATAGCGTGAGAGTTGTATAGATATCGTGAGAGTAATCCCAGCGGAAGGCGACGCTTGCTGGCATCTCTCTCGTTGAGACTTATCGATTTGTTTGCGCGCACCAGACAGGACGCGCAGTAGTCGTGTGGCGTCGTGACAAGACAAGGACTTGTCTTAAACAAGTGGCCATGTTTACGTCGCGACGCGCCGTTCTAGTGAGTGAGTTTGCTGCCGATTGCGCCAGTTTGCCTTCCGCGTGAAATGACCGATATTACAGTCGCTGCCGTTTATAACGTCCTATTCTAGTTGTGTGCCGTGCACCTGTGGTGCTTCCGGAATGCCGTCACAGGACGCTGCAGGAGAGCAACTGCCGTTAGAATCACAACCTGTCACAGGTGCACTCTCCAGCCCGCTGTTGGCTGCATACATATTTATGTTTGCGCAACTGCTTCGTTCTCTGTCTCTGTGTGTCAGTCAGTCAGTCAGTCAGTCAGTCAGTCAGTCAGTCAGTCAGTCAGTCAGTCAGTCAGTCAGTCAGTCAGTCAGTCAGTCAGTCAGTCAGTCAGTCAGTCAGTCAGTCAGTCAGTCAGTCAGTCA
>JAODUO010000563.1:285000-300000 GCA_025642075.2 Ridgeia piscesae
TGTACCCCAAGTCGGTGATGGGCTACCTGGTGGGCGCCATGTGCGCGCTCACGGGCATCCTCGCGACCGGCCTGCCGGTGCCCATCATTGCCAACAACTTCAACCTGTACTACGGACACGCCCTGCTCAAGGACGCGCTCGATCACAATCGCAAGATCAAGAACGAACGGCGCAAGGAGCAGGAACTCGCCATGATGCTCATGATCGAGCGCGCCTCGGAGAATGACAAAGAGGGCAAGTGCATCGTCAAGGAGGAGGCCGTGTGACGCACCGATCACGTGCTGGTCACGCGCCGATCACATGACTTCGCGGGCTCGTTTTGCGGCCGGCCGATTGTCGCGGGTCCGCGCGCGAGCGCCGTTGCGACGCTTTGTGCAGTCGACGACGCGACATTGCAAAATATTCTATGTGGTCAGTATTTTGAGGTACGCCCCCACCGGATGTGACCGTTCACGGGTCACGCGTGGCCGGACGGAAACAAACGTGGATCACCTTTCGCCCGTCCGCGTCTATACGGAGCTAACTCGTCCGATCGCCGGGTTGTATAAGTGGATCGGGACGACTGCCGCGGGAGTTACGTCATAATAACGGCACGGCGGGCAGAACCTCCTCGTCGGAACTTCTTCGCTAGAGTGTATGGTTGAGTGGCGCTGCGGGGGGCCGAGTCGCACCGGACACTCGGCGTCCGCGGCCAGGTGGAGCCATGGTTTTACGAGATAACAAAACTGGTTGTCGCGCGACGGCGGGACACTTGACGGGTTTGTATCATACATAATGTGAAAGCATATCGAACTTTCGTACTTTGTTCATGCGTGACCGCTTACATTTTTCTCTTATCCACATATCATACGCCCCTCGTATTAACTCAACAACCCAATTTCGCAATGCTGGTGCCCACTGCATGTTTCAGTACGTGTACGTCGCAACCAGTCGCCGCCGCTTCAAAAGTGCAGAATACCCGCTGTAGGCTAATAGTCGAAACATGTAGCGAAGTTATTCCTATACGACATGTTTTGATATATTTTCCATTTGAATTCGTCGACATGATGACTATAACCTCTTCGACACGCTCTTCATCGTTCCTTGCGTCTTGTACTTGACCCGTTTATATTTTCCAGCTAGCGCAATTCACTATTTGCGTATCTTAGTTACACAATTTTGCGCAATGTAGGCCTATGAACGAAAGAAACGTATGATATCACTTAGTAAATATCAGCTTCTAACTGCTACTGATTCCCACTCACGTTTGACTCGCCATTAAATTAAGACACCGATAACTTATTTGTATTCAATATATTCGAATGCAACATTCATTTGGCAAACATCGCTTGGTCTAAGTAGATTTTGCGACACTATAACGCAAACTATGGTCACAGTCTTTGTCGCTGGTATAGACAATAAGATCGTGTTAATTTGGACGTTCAGCGATACTCATAGTTAGTGTATAATCTTCTACGTTTTGAATTATTATTATTATCTATGCAAACTGGAGTTATACTATGTCAATGTTTAATGTTCTAATATATCCGGCTGTATGTTAAACCGCCGGACGTATTCCAAGTTTGTTTACCTGTTGCCGTGGAGGGTTCATGATTATGTGAGGCGCATGTTGTATCATAGTTCCTTGATGCGTCCGTCGTTTGCGACATGGCAGTCTTTCTATAGGTAATGTAATTCGGCGCATGTTTAAAAACGACTTATCTACTTTATAAATAGTTTGCCTTACTTGCATTGCCAATCTCTCGTTCAGAAATTGTTCACGGCATGACGTGCGTAACAGTTGTCCGCGTTTGTTTCGTAATGTAAAAATCAAGTTAGCTTATTAAATCGTAGCGTAATGAAATTCTGTCACAATGGTACATTTCCTTACCCATTCCATGAGTATTGTAGGATAACATTTTACAAATCATACATATATTGAGCAGTTTTGTCGTAAAACGTTTACAACAATTGCCACTGATTATAGATATAGTGCTCTAACGTAATTTCTCTACCGCTGACGGATTTCTGAACATTTCCTGCAACTTTCTATCCGTCATTTTTAACACTTGTCTGTCAAGTTGTGGCCAATGTTCTTTTTTGAGCTAATCAAAATGTACATGTCATGTAATTCTATAGCAGGAGGTCGTAAAGAAAGCAATGTGATATACTCAAAACCTACACGACTGCATGCAGTTTTGACAAATCAACCATGTGACCGATTTGCGAATGTTTCGTCTTTCACGACGATGTCCTACTATTCACCAGGTGGCGCGACTGTTTCTTTGCGCGTTGACGATGTTTTATGATTGTTATATTACCGTTTTATCTGTTATGTACTTGATAAAAAGATCGCATCGTTTATGATAGTAATAGATATTTGCAACTGATGTTTAATTGATAAGCACATTAATATTAATTGTTCATATATTAGTGTCGTGATAATGGCGCCATCTACCGGATACCTCTGCGTAAATCGCTTGATGCAGCTTCAAGGCATTGCACAAAGTTATACTACATCGAAACAGCAGTGCGTCGTGCTGTTAAGAAAACAAATTACATTCTTCGGTATATCGCCTTCAACCTGAAATCGACCCGTTTCTGTATGTGGAAAAATTATTGTTTCTATGGTTACAACATGTATGACGTCATTGACATGACCCGTTTGTTGCGACGCTTGTGTTGATAGAGTACGGAGAGGTTATCGGCTAGATGGCCCAACGGGACACGCATTTGTGTATATGAAGTGATATTTGACGTGTACAGTATCTTACCCCGATTGCACCCTACCATTCCAAATGTGTACTTACCACAACTGTCACTAGTGTCTGGTAACTACGAAACGCCGAAACAGAAGTTGTCATGTTTCGTATTTTTTTTATCTCAAATCACCATAGCTTGCTGCAGAAGTTTTACCTTTTATCGGCAGCTTGCGCATTTTATTCATAGCAAAACAACGTTCTTTTTTCTGTGCAGCAGCAGTTTTGACGTGTTAAATGTTTGTCGTTTTTGCTGCTGGCGAAACTGAAAGCGAAACTGATGACGGTCGTTAAAGGTGTTGATTGAGTACAGAGGGTGGTGTGAACTGCACACGATGTTGACGACGCTCACATAACGATAACGACGACGATGGTATGCATCGTCAGATAGGATGGCAGCTCTGACGACTGCCGTTAGATATTAGAATTTTGAATGTTACTTTATTCCATCGATCGCCAAATGGCAGTTGCTCAACCAAAACAAGACAGGTGTTTCCTGTTTTGCAACTTTCATCAACTTTATGTAACCGAGGCCCGATTTCTCGAAGCACCGCACGTCTAGAACATCACATAACGACATTGACTTAGCACAAACTCACTCATCTGTTTTCATTTTGTACATTTCATTGACATTTGTTCTTAGCGATAGCAGTCATCATTATCATCACTATTGTTATAATTACCTCTGTTACCACATTCGCGATCATCAACATTGTTGCCGACAGCAACGTCATCATCATCATCATCATCATCATCATCATCATCACCATTATCATCATCATCATCATCATCATCATCATCATCATCATCATAATTATTATTATCATCATCATCATCATCATCATCATTATCATAATTATTATTATCATCATCATCATCATCATCATCACCATCATCATCATCACTATCATAACTACATCGCTATTACGACATTATTAATCCCAATGCCATCATCGTCTCCCTCATCATCGTAATCATCTTAGTAATCGTAATCATCGCCACCACCAGCAATTAATAATCATCATCGTGATCAACAACAACAAAAACAACAACAACACAAAGACGCATGCCAGTGCGGTGTTGCCACATAGCGGTGACACCGTAACAAGCTCAAGGCTGCGTCTGAGAGTAAACATCCGCTGACCACTTGCTCATCGTCGGTGTGACGTTCACCCCGCAATGCATGTCGACTGTTGAAAAACGCACACGACACACGCATAAGACACACGACACACGTACACGACACACACACAACACACACGACACCACACGACACAGCAGTCAACGTTCAGTACGCGCGGGTGTGTTAGACTACACCAGAAAGTGTCACTCCGTTTTAGGCTCATGTGCTGTGAAATCGGGTCATGTTGTTTTTCGATTTCTCCTTACATTGTTATGCATGCATTGACTTTTTTAATTACCTACTAAATAAATTATGCAACTTAACACAACATCGGGTCGTCCGTGTTTTCATTTATTCGCGCACTCGTGTGTAGAGGTAAAAGGTTGGAAGATATAATAATAATATATTTATTTGGTATAGCGCCACATCCATAATCTTCGTGGCGCTTCACAACATATTACAATTTAAAAGACATACAAACATATATGTATACAATAAGACAAATAAATTAAAAAATAAGACAAATAAATGTAAAAAAATATGTATAGGTATATAAATAAATAAAATAAGTACGGTATTAAATAGCGTAGCAGTTTTAAATATATAAATAAATTACGTATTAGTCATAAAAACACATAATAACCGGTCAAGTGTATAATTACATTGCAATGAGACTGATAATTGTTATTAGTAATAACTAGTTTTGTATATGTTAAAACTGTAAAATAATAATAATAATAATTACGTAACAATAATGCCAATAAATAAGTGTATAATTATGTATTGATAATATTACCAAATAATCTAGTAAAAAATATAATGTTCATTTCGAATTACACTAATATGCGATACGAAAAAAATGTGTCTTCAGTAGACGTTTGAAGCTGGTGAGATTGTCACAAGTCTTAATGACCGTTGGTAAATTGTTCCACAGGGACGCAGAAACGACAGCGAACGAGCAGTCACCAGCTTTGGTACGGGTACGCTTCACTTGTAACATTAGATGAGTTCTCAGGTCTCAGGTGGTTTCCTCCAAACAGCCCAAACTTGGACAAACGCAGGGTTGTGACTCACTAGAATTAGTGAGTCCACTACAGGTTAAACATTTACCCCCTGTGTGTGACCTTTGACTTCCCATGGCACAGACACCAGATAGAAGGGACCACCTGCTTGTAGTATCTCTTCCGAAAGACCCAGGCTAATGTGGGGTGAACGAAATTGTCAGTTCAGAGAAGGAGGACACGCGAAGAGAACGCCTCGCCTGACATCTTTAGTTGTGCGATAAGGTTACTGCAGCGTGCTGGTGTTGAGGTTTTGAGGACGTCAATGTAGTGATCAGCGTATAACGCACATCAAACCTCTCGCCCTTGTTTACCACGCAGGGCCAGCGTGAGATTGTACGCGGTCCCCTGTTGTAACTGTTCTTGGGTCTAAATTGAGCTCGGCATGGTATATGGGCATCTTTGTGAAAAATGTGATTCACTCACTATACATAGATGAGGCTGACTGGTGCCTAGATATTATGAAATTTCCGAAAAGCAAAATTGTGCCAACTAAATTGTCAAAACAGTGTAAAAAGCCGTAGAATCGCTGAAGTGGCCATTCATTTATAACTCATACAATGTATTGAAACGCATATTTTATACACAGGGGTAATTTTTTCACGCCGATCCATATTCACTGAGGATCCGGCTAGACAGTCACGCTGTGGCAAAGAGACCCGGGTCCACATAAAGTGTTTGTTGCATCACACCAGCACAATGTCGTCCGATTTCACATGTCAGATTAACATGTCTCGTGACGTTGTTCTTGAATTTCTGCATACAGTCGTGAACATGCTTACAATGACGTAACACTTTTAATAGATTAACTTTCCTTTTCCCATTAATTATCTCCATTTATCAGCATAAATGACACTATATCATCCACTGACAAGGACGAATCGAAAATCACAAATTGCTCTACTTTTGTCAAGTGCTGCCAACGTATGTACACTGAGGCAGAAGGACATAACACCCGATGTGGACCTGACTGAGACAGACACGGATATAACTCCCGAGGTGGGTCTGACTGAAGCAGACACGGACATAACAACACCCGAGGTGGACCTGACTGAGGCAGACACTGACATAATACCCGAGGTGAGCCTGACTTAGGCAGAAGGACATAACATTCGAGGTGGGCCTGACTGAGGCAGAAGGACATAACATTCGAGGTGGGCCTGACTGAGGCAGAAGGACATAACATTCGAGGTGGATCTGACTGAGGCAGACACGGACATCACATTCGAGGTGGGCCTGACTGAGGCAGACAAGGACATAACATTCGAGGTGGGCCTGACTGAGGCAGACACGGACATAACACCCGAGGTGGGCCTGACTGAGGCAGAAGGACATAACACCCGAGGTGGGCCTGACTGAGGCAGAAGGACATAACACCCGAGGTGGGCCTGACTGAGGCAGAAGGACATAACATTCGAGGTGGGCCTGACTGAGGCAAACACGGACATAACATCCGAGGTGGGCCTGACTGAGGCAGACACGGACATAACACCCGAGGTGGGCCTGACTGAGGCAGACACGGACATAACACCCGAGGTGGGCCTGACTGAGACAGAAGGACATAACATTCGAGGTGGGCCTGACTGAGGCAGACACGGACATAACACCCGAGGTGGGCCTGACTGAGGCAGACACGGACATAACACCCGAGGTGGGCCTGACTGAGACAGAAGGACATAACATTCGAGGTGGGCCTGACTGAGGCAAACACGGACATAACATCCGAGGTGGGCCTGACTGATGCAGAAGGACATACCATTCGAGGTGGACCTGACTGAGGCAGAAAGACATAACATTCGAGGTGGGCCTGACTGAGGCAGACACGGACATAACATTCGAGGTGGGCCTGACTGAGGCAGAAGGACATAACATTTGAGGTGGGCCTGACTGAGGCAGACACGGACATAACACCCGAGGTGGGCCTGACTGAGGCAGACACGGACATAACACCCGATGTGGGCCTGACTGGGGCAGAAGGACATAACACCCGAGGTGGGCCTGACTGGGGCAGAAGGACATAACACCCGAGGTGGGCCTGACTGAGGCAGAAGGACATAACACCCGAGGTGGGCCTGACTGAGGCAGAAGGACATAACACCCGAGGTGGGCCTGACTGGGCAGAAGGACATAACACCCGAGGTGGGCCTGACTGAGGCAGAAGGACATAACACCCGAGGTGGGCCTGACTGAGGCAGAAGGACATAACACCCGAGGTGGGCCTGACTGAGGCAGAAGGACATAACACCGAGGTGGGCCTGACTGAGGCAGAAGGACATAACACCCGAGGTGGGCCTGACTGAGGCAGAAGGACATAACACCCGAGGTGGGCCTGACTGAGGCAGAAGGACATAACACCCGAGGTGGGCCTGACTGAGGCAGAAGGACATAACATTCGAGGTGGGCCTGACTGAGGCAGAAGGACATAACATTCGAGGTGGACCTGACTGAGGCAGACACGGACATAACATTCGAGGTGGGCCTGACTGAGGCAGACACGGACATAACACCCGAGGTGGGCCTGACTGAGGCAGACACGGACATAACACCCGAGGTGGGCCTGACTGAGGCAGAAGGACATAACACCCGAGGTGGGCCTGACTGAGGCAGAAGGACATAACATTCGAGGTGGGCCTGACTGAGACAGAAGGACATAACATTCGAGGTGGGCCTGACTGAGGCAGAAGGACATAACATCCGAGGTGGGCCTGACTGAGGCAGAAGGACATAACACCCGAGGTGGGCCTGACTGAGGCAGAAGGACATAACACCCGAGGTGGGCCTGACTGAGGCAGAAGGACATAACATTCGAGGTGGGCCTGACTGAGGCAGAAGGACATAACACCCGAGGTGGGCCTGACTGAGGCAGAAGGACATAACACCCGAGGTGGGCCTGACTGAGGCAGAAGGACATAACACCCGAGGTGGACCTGACAGAGGCAGCCACGGACATAACACCCGAGGTGGACCTGACTGAGACAGACACGGACATAACACCCGAGTTAGGCCTGTGAAAAGGCAGGCAACAAGAACGTATAACAAAAAGGGAAAATGACACGTCTGGTGTGATCAAATTACGGACGTGTAAACGGTGTAACTGGGAAAGGGGCAGTAGACGCAGAAGTGCGCGACTGAAGCTAGACAAAGGAGATAATGTATACAAGTGTGGCCAAATACAGGTAGTAGGTGATATATGTAAAAAGTAAAAAGGAAAGGTAAGTTCTTATGTAGCGCAGTATCCAGTCCTCAGGACCGTTCAAAGTTCCCCGGCAGACCTGTTCAATCAGACACCATCTCGGCTTCTCTGTGAAGCATCCAGCCATATGCTGGACTTAATGCGCGAAGGCTGCTCGTACACATATTCACCACTGTCTATAGTCAGGTACTCATTTACACAGCTGAGTGAACGGAGCAATGTAGAGTGAAAAAACTTGCCTAATGTTTTAACACCCCACCACAGGATTCGAACCCGGGTTCTCACATCGAGACTCCGAAGCTCTACCCCTGAGCCATTGCGCATTAGATGTAAAGGGTAAGGAACAGTTCGACTGTGAGATGATAAAAAACAACGATGATGTTTCCTTCAGAGAGGGAAGACAGGAAGGGGTGCAGGGAAAAACCACGTGGGTCGGAGAAACACACTCGCAGGGGTGTTGTCCTCATTTCCGTTTTATCCTCATCCATGACGTCATCCTACAGATGAGTAAAACATTTATAGAATCCGCAGTCAACCTGAGATACGGCTTAATATTAGCAGGTGACGGTACATAAACATACTGTAAACATTGGTAATTCGACTAGACGAAACAACGTCAACACTAAAGACTTACGTCGCCACGCCTGTCTCTCGTATTCTTTCTGTTTGTCTCATCAGTAATACAACAGCTAAATGCCCTCGGCGTGGGTTTTGGATTCACTTGTTTGTTTGGCGAGACATGCAAATTGGCTTGACATTTAAAGGAATGAATAGAGACTTGAGTTGACCCTGGAAGGCGCTGACTTAATACTTGACTTGTCCTTAATGCCACTCGCGTCTGCCGCTGTCCCCAGTGAAATCAGGAGTCATACAGGTCCCATGTCAGATAATGATTGGAAACACTGAACCGTACCTATGGGATGCCACTATCGCAAGTCGTAGTGACGAACCTATGATTCGAATTAATCATAACGTTTATTAATAGTATCATTAATAAGTTGGCAATTTTATCATTGACCTTTTCGCGATATGAAATGCAATTATCACGCGTGCGATTTGACCTGTGATTTGACCTGTGATTTGACCTGTGATTTGACCTGTGATTTGACCTGTGATTTGACCTGTGATTTGACCTGTGATTCCTAAATACGTGAGACAATATGTGGCTGTGTAGGTCATTCCCTTGACCTAACCTGGTGGTTTGTGAATCGCAAACAAACGTATGAAAGGAGCGTCTGATTTCAAAAAGGCCTGTCCAAAACATTAGTGGAAGCCGAAGCAGTGGGAGATAACGACGGTGATCTACAGTCTTTCGTTTAGTGCAAAAAGGACTGCCAATCGATATATTTCGGTCGGTCAAATTATAGGAGCCATCGATCGCCGTCTTCCCCTGACGCCATCCCGCAGTGTGGCAGCACCGCTGAGTCAATTAATTAACGTACAAATGTGTACCGGAAGTGCTTTCTCAACAGCAAACATCTGCAGAAATAATCGCGGCGGAAATAGACTCGAAGTGTAAATGTTATAAATGTATATACTGGTCCCTAATTAATATTCATAGCTGATGCATTCGGGTGTTCTAGTGATATGTTTCTAGACATTCAGATGTATTAGTTCGTTGGACCATGGCTAAATATTCATTAAACAGCTTGTTTTAAACGCAACTTGCATGCTTACTGGCATTAGCATTATGACTAATGAAGTATATATTAAATGTTGTGAAATGTTGTACACACACTTGTTCCCATAACATCAGGCTCATATACATGTAAGTAAAGTTAGTAGACTACAGAAGACAATGTAGAATGTCCTCTAATATCGTCTAGTGTTGGAGAGGGGAAAAAACAAATGCAAGAATCAGAATCATTCTGACTGATAAATACGCTTTTAAAGGCACGTTGTGTGGTATCAGCAAGTGAGCAGCTCTCTCCGGCAAGAAGAGAGCAGACTTGCTGATACCATATTAGATTTTACGTTTTTTAACGATTTTTCGGCCACGATAAACTAACCTGTATTGGATGAATAAATTAACCACATAATATTTTCACTAGAGAAACATTATATAACGGACGTGATGTGGATAAGTCGTTACATTTTCATGACGTATTAAAAAATCCATGCAATCTTGATAACCCTAATTGGTGAAGATGGACTAGCTGTCTGTAACATAACAGCGCAATGAGCAGGTATTTGCTGCTACCTCGTGAACTATTTAATAGGGCAGCCCATTGGCGCTGTCGGCAGAGCCGCCTGGCGAGTCGATTGGAACCGAACTGTCGTGACATCCGGTTATCTGTCAAAACGAAAGCTTGATTCCAAACATTTTACACGTAATATCTGCAGTTTTACCATCAAAATGTACCGGTGGTGAATATACGTTATAGTTAAGTCGATCGGTTATGTTTCATTAATTAAAGTATTCCTTTGACAAATAGTCAATTATTACAAGCTAAGAAAGCACACATGCACGTTTGGGGCATATTTGTTCTTTCAGTCTTCTGTGTCCCAGCGAAGTTAGTGAGGCTAGTAGAAGCAACATATCATGGACCATCAACAGTAGTGAGAACCACGCATGGCAGAACTGACGAGTTTCCCATCAAAGTAGGTCTACACCAGGGATCAGGGCTAAGCCCTTTCCTGTTTATTGTAGTACTAGATGTCATCAGCGAAGAGTCCAGACGCGGGTTGCCACGTGAGCTGCTGTTTGCTGACGATCTGGCAGTAGTAACAGACACAGAGGAGGAGATGCAGAGGAGATGGCTTGATTGGCAGATTGGGATGGAGAGCAAGGGACTAAAAGTCAACACGGGGGAAAATGGAAGTGGTGGTCAGTAGCAGGAGAGGATCAAAAGCAAACATCAAAGACAGCCAAGGCACGAGCATCAGACAGGTGAATAAATTCAAATATTTAGGTGTCACCATCAGTGAAGAAGGAAGATCAGAGGAAGCAGTAAGAGCAAGAGTTAGTGCAGCGTGGGGCAAGTGGAGAGACCTATCCGGAGTTATCAGTGACAAGAAAATGCCAAGGAAATTAAAGATCAAGCTCTACATGACTGTCATTAGACCAGTACTTCTGTATGGCGAAGAATGTTGGACTGTAGGAGGAACAGATTCTCGAGAAAACATATATGAAGATGTTGAGCAGAATTAAAAGTGTAACACTGAGAGACAAAGTAAAGAGTGTGGACATCAGAAAGGAGCTAGGAGTAAATAACATACAAGAGAAAATCAGAGAAATGAGACTACGCTAATATGGACACATGCAGAGAAAGGAAGAAAACAACGAAGTGAGAGCACTTGATAGTGCCAGGAAAAAGACCAAGGGGAGACCAAGAGGGAGATGGATGGATTGCATCCGAAAGGATATGCAGGAACTGCGGATCACCCCGGAGGATGCCCAGGACAGAACATTCTGGAAATCAAGAATTCGGGCCTCTGACCCCACCTAGTGGGAAAAGGCGAAGAAGTAGTCTTCTGTTATTGGCCCCATTGATCCCTGCTCTCTGCAACACCATATTTCATTCCCCTATCTATTTTTTTAACACAAGTGAAGTGGGAGTTATCTGCACAATGATACACACAATTTATATTTATTTATGTATCTAATATGCATAATTTGCTATTTATGATAACATAATTTTAAAATTATTTACTTCGGAAGATTTACGGCTGAAATTTGTTTAATTTTATATACATTGCAACGTTATATGAATTATTTTCAAAAAGACTATTTTCATGGGTTGACTTAACAGTAATAGTTACGTCACACTGATTTTGCAGGATAGATAAGAGTCTACAATACAAAAGTTTCATTTGTCTTTTCAGACAAAGTGAAAATCATGGACTTCCTGAAAAACTCAACACCACCATGTTTACAGCATCTTGACAATTGCAGGGCCTATTTGAAGACTAGGGTTCAATTGTTTAATAGACGCAAAACAAAACAAAGCCGTCTCTACAAAGGCATGGTGACAATGACACTGTCAATTTGCAAGTAATGGCAGCCAGTTGTATGAATGAAATGATTAACGATAACCGTGCCCTGCCCAGGTCCACTTCCGTCTTCTGACTTGTTCAATATCGTCTTTGCCTGTTCTCTTACCCAAATGTTTTCTATCCCTTTATGTGACGCTTAACATACTCCTTTCCACGTTGATACAGTTGCTAGCTTGTTCTTTGTTTGACTGGACAGGGCCCACGTTTCCGCGTCGTATGTCAGTGCTGGAAGTATGCATGAGTTGTAGATGTGTCTCTTCAAACAGATTCCAAAGTTATTTGTGAAGATTTCGCGATGCATGCGAATTTTATC
Source organism: Ridgeia piscesae (assembly GCA_025642075.2). Lineage (NCBI taxonomy): Eukaryota > Metazoa > Annelida > Polychaeta > Sabellida > Siboglinidae > Ridgeia > Ridgeia piscesae. The sequence goes on from JAODUO010000563.1 coordinate 297,425, forward strand.
TAGTCTAGTCTTGTCTTGTCTTGTCTTGTCTTGTCTTGTCTTGTCTTGTCTTGTCTTGTCTTGTCTTGTCTTGTCTTGTCTTGTCTTGTCTTGTCTTGTCTTGTCTTGTCTTGTCTTGTCTTGTCTTGTCTTGTCTTGTCTTGTCTTGTCTTGTCTTGTCTTGTCTTGTCTTGTCTTGTACTGGTCAGCACTCCTGGTGGAGTCAAACGGCCAGAGCTGGGTGTGCGTCTGCGCATGCTTCTGGGTTACTAGTCGTGTATCAAATTAAAGCATGTCCAAATTGTTGTGGTTCTCGAATATTGACAATTGCTTCTGGTAGAGAATTCCAATGTTTTACTGTTCGGGGGAGATATGAAACATTATAGCAGTTCTTGCTGGTGTGGATTGTGCAGAATGCTTTATTATTTAGATGTCGTGATACGGGCGGGAGGAAGTTCATTACAGACAAGGATAGGTCTCCATAGATGGCTTTATGGAATATGGAATGGGTTATTAGTAGTTGTAAGTGTAGTTGTTTTTGGCATTTCTGACACATAGTCCATATTCCTAGATGCATAGTCGTTAAGGCAAAAAAGGTCTGCGCGTCCTTGTACTATTTCGATTTGCTTGATGAGAATCTGTGAGTGGGGGTTCCATACTGATAATAAGTATTCTAGGAGTGGTTCGATTAGGGTAGTGTGAGCAGTTCCTTTGATCTTTTTGGGGCATGAGTGGAGATTGCATTTGATAAATGTTATGGTACGGTTTGCGGAGTCTGTAATCTGATGGCTATGTTTTTTCCAGGTTAGATCTTCGGTGAGGCATACTCATAGACAGGGATGAGTGTATGTTTCCTGTAGTGCTGTATTTCCTAGAGTACAACTAAAACAAATTCAATTTCTTGCATGAGTTAGTGTCATCAGAAATCAATTCTTGGGGTTAAAGTGTATTTGCCAGTCATGTAGTTCTTGTGGGTCTGTTGATTTCTCTGTATAAGACATAGTCATATGCAAAGAGGCGGACAGTAGAGTTGATAGTGTTAAGTAAGTCATTGATATAAATAAGGAATAGAGCCGGCCGTCATTCTTCTTTGAATCTCATCTGTGGAATATATGTTACTGGAATAAAATGACATACTGTTTTGTGTTAAATAAATTACTGGGTGAATTAACTTATTATGAGTGATTGGATTGATTGAAAGTAATCTTTTTTTTTAAAAAAAATTCTTAAATAATTATCTCCATTAAATTTATTCTAGAAGCAATAGGTGCTCAGTTAGTTTTAATGTTTTTCTGTTATGAAAGAAATGAGAGGTTGACTGCAAAGTAGGTGAGAGATGAGATGTTGAGACGCCTGCAACATCCCTTCATAGCCATCTAATGGAGGCGAGTGATACCCAATTGTGTTGAAATAATATAGTATTCATGATGGTACATTTCCTACATTATTACAATTGTGGAAATAAAAGTGAACATACAACAGTATTTATTATATTGGTGATTTGTTAAAACAACTGTTCATTATATATACAGTTATTGTTAAGATGCCAGTGCTACGCCATTATGGTATACACGCTAATAGACATGGGCTCCTAAGCTTGGCGTAATTGTGTGAAGCTAACGTTCTCTCTAACTAGGTATATTAGTATTTATTAAAAGATACATTTTTCTATATCGCAGTATGCAATCCTCAAGATTGCTAAAAGCGCTTTACATTTAACTCCCTGGCAGACCTGTTCAATGGAACACCATCTCGGCTTCTCTGGGAAGCACCCAGCGATGCTGCAATTAATGCGCGAAGACTGTTCGTGCACAAATATCCACCACTATCTGTAGCCAGGTACACATTCATGCAGCTCAGTGAACTGGAGCAATGCACAGTGGAACAAACTTGCCCAAGACAGCACAGAATTCAACCCAGGTTCTCTTTGTTTAAATATATATATATATATATATATATATATATATATATATATATATATATATATATATATATATATATATATATGCAGTTGGAATTTCTGGTAAAGCCTTAATGGATGAGTCCAATTGGTTTCCAGGTAAGTGTATGTGAAGGTTATTTGTTAGATTACGGTTATATGTGGAGGTCCAAATGGTCTAGGCCTATGCATCTGGTGAGCCTGGAATACTTTGTCTTTATAAGTATACTACGGATTATTGCTATACACAACATATACCGTTATGCCTAATCGTTTACATCCACATGTGTGTAACAGCTGACTTTTTAATATAACCTGATAATACCAATTCTAACGAACTAGGAAAACTATTCATTCAATTTATAGTTCTTGGATTTCGAAACTTAAACGTCAGCACATATCCTACGGATTACTGCCATATCCAGGGATGTAACGGTTGTACGTAGTCATTGTCGTAAACATCCATTTATATGTAACTATCGCACAGCTGACTTGTAATATACCCTGATAACACAAACATTTATGAATTGTGAAAACACTTTAATTATATAGATATGGATGGATTGTTCCTACACAGACCGATGTGAGCGTAGGCCACTGATCTATATAATTTATAATAATAATAATCTTTAATATAGGTCAGTTAATTTCGGAAGTC
>JAODUO010000563.1:305000-315000 GCA_025642075.2 Ridgeia piscesae
TTGTTAGTATAGTTAAGTTGTAGTAGTAGTAGTCGTCCACGTGCAGAGTCAGTGCTAGTAGTCCAGAAGAGAGTAGTAGAATGAGTAGTAGTAGTATAGTGTGTAGTAGTAGTAGTAGTAGTAGTAGTAGTAGTAGTAGTAGTAGTAGTAGTAAGTAGGAGTAGAGTAGTAGAGAGAGTAGTAGAGTGCAGATAGTAGTAGTAGCAGTAGTAGTAGTAGTAACAGTAGAGTAGTAGTAGTAGTTAGTAGTAGATAGTGAGATATGTAGTTGGGGGTAGATGAGTATGAGTAGCTAGTAGTAGTAGAGTAGTAGTAGTAGTAGTATGCTAGTAATTGTAGTAGTAGTAGTAGTAGTGAGTAGTAGTAGAGTAGTTGTTGTAGTGTAGTAGTAGTAGTAATAGTAGTAGTAGTAGTAGTATGTAGTAGTAGTAGTAGTAGTAGTAGTAGTAGTAGTAGTAGTAGTAGTAGTAGTAGTAGTAGTAGTAGTAGTATAGTAGTAGCAGCAGCAGCAGCAGTAGTAGTAGTAGTAGTAGTAGTAGTAGTAGTAGTAGTAGTAGTAGTAGTAGTAGTAGTAGTAGTAGTAGAATACTGTTGCTGCATTTAAACGTAAATGCAAAAATCTTTTATTTAAGAAATATCCAGTTGTGGACCATCTCTCTTAACTATATTATATGTCAATATGTTTACATACGGTATACTTTGTATACGAATGTGTAACCAGTATTTAAATATATATTATGTGTCAGGGGTAAATTGAAAAAAAAACATTGACTTCAAATTTACCCCCTTTCAAACATTGTATATTGTAATATTGTAGCTAAATTTACCTGTTTGTATTGTGTTTATTGTTCTGAGTACAATGTTCTAAATAAACTTTCATATATATATATATATATATATATATATATATATATATATATATATATATATATAAAAGAAGACACAAACCGCACAGTATTATTCACCGGATCACTAAGTATTCCGACTCGACCAGCGCCTGCACGAGTCCAGCCGGAGTTTGGAAGCGGTGTCGTTGTTGCGCGTGCCGATGGAAATGGCGACCTTGAGAACGGTGAGCGTGCACGTGTAGGCGAGCACGACCCCGGCCCCGAGCAGCGGGAAGTAGTCGGCCTGACCCCGGGTGTTGAGCACCATCTGCACGAGGGCGAAGATGGTGACAATGTAGGGCGAGATCACCCAGCGCACGACGTGTGACGGCAGCCGCATGTCGACGGCGAAGTAGATGCCGAGGTAGACGCCGACGATGGGCAGGTATACGTAGCCGGCGTTGACGGGCGACAGGAGTTGCCACTGGACCGTGACGGAGAGCGCTGACCACAGCAGGAGGATGGTGGTCCAACAGGCGAACACTGCAACGCCGTTGAAGACGAACACGTTGATGGCGGCCACCGGCTGTCGGGCGCCCACCTCCAGCAGGGCCGGGCCATGCTTACGTAGAGCATTCACAGCTATCGCCAGTGTCACGTATGCGCATGCGCTAGCTCCCAGCATGCATAGCGACGAGTAGCGATGGAGGTCCGGCGTCGTCCACAGACACAGCCAGCCGACGGTGAAGGCGAGGGCGGCGAAGAAGACGACGAACACGCTGGGAGGGAGGACGGCTGGACGGGCGTAGAGAGGACCCAGGCCCGTCCTCGTGACAACGAGCTCCGTGCTGTAGACGAGCCAGGCGAGTTGGAGGGCGTACACGACCGTCCACACGTACACCAGCCACTCGACCTTGACGAAGTTAAGTTTAGGGGTCGCCCACGTCGCGGTCAGGCTGTCTCCGAAGAAGTCTGCAATGATGAGGTTGTAGTAGTAGTAGTAGTAGTAGTAGTAGTAGTAGTAGTAGTAGTAGTAGTAGTAGTAGTAGTAGTAGTAGTAGTAGTAGTAGTAGTAGTAGTAGTAGTAAGTGAGTAGTAGTAGTGTATGTAGTAGTAGTAGCAGTAGTAGTAATAGTAGTGGTAGTAATAGTAGTAGTAGTAGTAGAAGTAGTAGTAGTAGTAGTAGTAGTAGTAGTAGTAGTAGTAGTAGTAGTAGTAGTAGTAGTAGTAGTAGTAGTAGTAGTAGTAGTAGTAGTAGAGTAGTAGTAGTAGTAATAGTAGTAGTATTAGATAGTAGTAGTAGTAGTAGTAGTAGTAGTAGTAGTAGAGTAGTAGTAGTAGTAGTAGTAGAGTAGTAGAGTAACTGGGAACTAGTGTTGTTGTAGTAGTAGTAGAGTAGTAGTAGTAGTAGTAGTAGTAGTAATAGTAGTAGTAGGTAGAAGTAGTAGTAGTAGTAGAGAGTAGTAGAGTAGTAGTAAGAGCTAGTAGTAGTAGTAGTAGTAGTAGCTAGCTAGTAGTAGTAGTAGTAGTAGTAGTAGTAGTAGAGTAGTGGTAGTAGTAGAATATGGACTAGTGTTGTTTTTGTAGTAGAGTAGTAGTAGTAGTAGTGGAGTAATAGTAGTAGTAGTAGTAGTAGTAGTAGTAGTAGTAGTAGTAGTAGTAGTAGTAGTAGTAGTAGTAGTAGTAGTAGTAGTAGTAGTAGTAGTAGTAGTAGTAGTAGTAGTAGTAGTAGAAGAAGTAGTGTGTTGTAGTAGTAGTAGTAGTAGTAGTAGTAGTAGTGAGTAGCTAGTAGAGTAGTAGTATAGTAGTAGAGTAGTAGTAGAGTAGAGAGTAGTAGTAGTAGTAGTAGGTAGAGTAGTAGTAGATAATGTAGTAGTAGTAGTAGTAGAGCTAGATGAATGTAGTAGTAGTATAGTAGTAGTAGTAGAGTAGTAGTAGTAGTAGTAGTAGTAGTAGTAGTAGTAGTAGTAGAGATGTAGTAGTAGTAGTAGTAGTAGTGGAGAACTAGTGTTAAGAGTAAGCTAGTGTTGTGTTGTAGTAGTAGTAGTAGTAGTAGTAGTAGTAGTAGTAGTAGTAGTAGTAGTAGTAGTAGTAGTAGTAGTAGTAGAAATAGTAGTAGTAGTAATAGTAGTAGTAGTAGAGTAGTAGTAGTAGTAGTAATAATAGTAGTAGTAGTAGTAGTAGTAGTAGTAGTAGTAGTAGAGTATAGTAGTAGTAGTAATAGTAGTAGTAGTAGAAGTAGTAGTAGTAGTAGAAGTAGTAGTAGTAGTAGTAGTAGTAGTAGTAGTAGTAGTAGTAGTAGTAGTAGTAGTAGTAGTAGTAGTAGTAGTAGTAGTAGAAACTGGGAACCTAGTGTTATAGGGGCAGAGAAAGTATTTCCAGTGACATATGATAAGACGATGCCACGAATGATGACAATTCTGCTCAGATACAAGATATAACAGCTGCCGTGGTGGAGTATTTAGGTACAAGATATAAGAGCTGCCGTGGTGTTGTATTTAGATACAAGATATAAGAGCTGCCGTGGTGGAGTATTCAGATACAAGATATAAGAGCTTCCATGGTGGAGTATTTAGAGACAAGATATAAGAGCTGCCGTGGTGGAGTATTCAGATACAAGATATAAGAGCTGCCATGGTGGAGTATTCAGATACAAGATATAAGAGCTGCCATGGTGGAGTATTCAGATACAAGATATAAGAGCTGCCGTGGTGGAGTATTCAGATACAAGATATAAGAGCTGCCGTGGTGGAGTATTTAGATACAAGATATAAGAGCTGCCGTGGTGGAGTATTTAGATACAAGATATAAGAGCTGCCGTGGTGGAGTATTCAGATACAAAATATAAGAGCTGCCGTGGTGGAGTATTCAGATACAAGATATAAGAGCTACCGTGGTGGAGTATTTAGATACAAGATATAAGAACTGCCGTGGTGGGGTATTCAGATACAAGATATAAGAGCGGCCGTGGTGGAGTATTTAGATACAAGATATAAGAGCTGCCGTGGTGGAGTATTCAGATACAAGATATAAGAGCTGCCGTGGTGGAGTATTTAGATACAAGATATAAGAGCTGCCGTGGTGGGGTATTTAGATACAAGATATAAGAGCTGCCGTGGTGGAGTATTTAGATACAAGATATAAGAGCTGCCGTGGTGGAGTATTTAGATACAAGATATAAGAGCTGCCGTGGTGGAGTATTTAGATACAAGATATAAGAACTGCCGTGGTGGAGTATTATCAAGTATAAGATCGGATTTGATAAAGAGAACTGCCGTGGTGGAGTATTTAGATACAAGATATAAGAGCTGCCGTGGTGGAGTATGTAGATAACAAGTAAAGAGCTACCAGTAGATTGAGATGGTATTGATACAAGATGTAAGACTGCCATGTGGAGATTGTAAGATTAAGCTGATGATAAAAATTGGGGGGGAGATTCTGTCAGATCCGAAACCTTATCCAGGGAGAAAGTGGAGAATTTGAGGAAAGTTCAGAAATGATCTGTGCAAAATTATTTCTTCTGAGTCGGCAACATCCCAAACTGTATGGGTATAAGAAAGCACCACACACATCACATACATCACACACACAAAGCACGAACAATCGATATCTTCCGGTCGGCCAAATTACAGACGGCATCGACCGTTCTTTACCGAATTCCCCTGCACAATGTTGCACTATCAATGTATTACTTAACAAATGTCTACACGAAATGATTTCCTAACGGCACAAATCCGTCGAGAAAACATCGGAATCAGCGGCACAAGACGGCGGCCGCACATACATAGACAAACAGCGAAGCACCAGGCCAGGGTCAGGTGCCGCCGCTCCAACTGTTAGTGTAGGACGCGTGTTTCCTCTGTAAGCGTGACGGATAATGGTCCTACGAGGCCGTGGCCATTACTCGCCAATGTCTCTACAGTGGCTTGCACTAATAATACATCAATCATAACATTACAATTGTTACGATACGTATACAAAATATACATGTTTGCAGGAAACAAATTAGATTATAATATGAACGATATAAAATAAAAATAGTTTACACAGGACAGGTCAACTCAGCCAAAGGGTAAACGGCTAAACGACAGGTCAAGCTGCTCAAAGAAATGGCAGCGCATACGTAGTAAGCAGTGGCCTTTTCCTGGTACGGATATATAATGTCGGCCCCAACAGACCAATAACAGGCGATTTTGGTGCAAAACGTCCGCTAGATAATGACATTTAACTTCATATGCACGCAGATCGTTTCAGCAACTCGCTCGCCATATTTTGACGACTGTGGCGATGGAGCTAGGGGTTGGTATTAGCGAAAAATTCATCATGTAGTCATCATCGCGATCTCATTTGTTTTCCCTCTGCCGACTAGATGGTGTTGCGAGCAGGCAACGATGACGTAATGAACGTTGTGAGAAACAAACATCTCTGCCTATCACCATCAATGCAACATGTACAGATACGGCAGAAGAAGATAACGAGGGATGATGCACTGGTCAAACTCCTAGTGTATCGACAAAATACCCAGGCTTATTAATATCTTAACTTTAGTTCACATCATCCCGAGTTGTTGAACATCACAAGATAATTTCCCATCAGGAATAAATAAGGAAATTTTTATTATTTGTATTTGATTTGATCCGCTGATTAGAACCTGAATGTCAACACTTTACTGGACAGATGCAGCAACATAGTATCAGGCTTAGAAGTCAGCGGACGATATGGGAAGCAACAAGAAAGCGGTACAATAATGGGGATACATCGTAGCCCATGTGACAGACGAAAGAATAACAATAAAACCAAAAAGTGTGCCGAGTGGGTTTCAACAAGCCGTGATTCAGTAGTTACAAAGGTTGTCTCAGAGTTTTGACATTTGAGTTGACCTTTCACCTTCCCCATTCTTAGCTCCGAAGAATGCCCAATTGTGCAAACGCCGATAGAGCGTGAAGTCACCAGCGGAACCTTTACAATCACCACACAATATTTAACCGAGAACAAAATCCCTCCATTATGCATACTACGAGACGGGCAACGTTTTGTTGCTGGTGACTCACACGGGTAAGCTGATATTTTAAACACGTTTACAGACGGGTCGTTTACCTAAGTTGTCGATGTCGAACCACGACACCAGGTGGACGAACGCCGTCACGAGCAGCGCCGCCATTGTGAATAACACGTAGCACAGGAAGCACGTGGCAGACGCCATATTGGTCCGCCAGGTGGCGCAATCGTCCTCGGAATGCCGCTGTGAATCTGGTCGGCAGAAAAAATGATACAGGTGCAGAAAATTTGAAGCATGTACATATATTATTTATTATTATCATTAAGTGCAACTCAGCAAACGCATCAGTTATCACTTCAACTATCACACCCCTTACACCTCTTCTACTTCTGACGCGCTCAAGAAACTTGTAACTGCATCCCCTCCGCGTTATGGAATTAGGAGTTAGGAATTATCATCAAATACACTGATACTTTTCACACGATTTTTCTCTCTCAGAAAGTTGCTTTTAGTATAGTATAAATACGGGGACAATAAATTAAAATTAAATCATTATTTGTCATCGAAGAATTTACCCGTCACCATATTCGCGTCTTCATATTAGCTAGCATTCCGGAAATGTCGAGGAGCTGAAATAATAACAATACTTTCCATCTCACCACATACAATATTGCACACACGCACACAGACGCACACAAATATACACACGCACACGCACACGCACACGCACACGCACACGCACACGCACATGAACATGCACGTGCACATGCAGGTGCACATACACATGCGCAAGCAGGCACACACACATACACGTACACACATATATAATATATATATACACACACACACACACACACACACACACACACACACACACACACACACACACACACACACACAACACACACACACACACACACACACACACACACACACACACACACACACACACACACACACACACACACACACACACACACACACACACACACACACACACACACACACACACACACACACACACACACACACACACACACACACACACACACACACACACACACACACACACACCACACAAACACACACACACACACACACACACACACACACACACACACACACACACACACACACACACACAACACACACACACACACACAACACACACACACACACTAACACACACACACACACTAACCACGCCGATTCCGATGCAGTGGGACAGCCTTAAACTGCTCCTGTTTCGGATGTTTCATATAATGTCCTAGAGCACGATTTCAAAAGGCGTGACCTTTAAGCAAATATTTCTTGCACCATTGCTCGTAGCTTTGAGCCACCGCACTACCCTTGGTGTACGACAGAGAGACACGATTCGCTTCAACGCGTCACACATAACTATGTAAAATCGTATTATCTTCACACAATCGTACAGCCTTGGTACACATTAACGAGACAGCGCGTGATTTATGACCGAGACATTATAAGCTATACAGTGAGGTGTACGTGATGTCTTCTGTTGTAAACTGCGTGCTTTGCCTCTGGCAATTGCGCCATAAACACAACGAACTTACCTAAAATAATTCCATGCTTGCAAAAGAATAGCTATAGGTTTTCGTTTATAACTTACTTTACAATATTATGACACTTCAACATGTCCACAATTGTCTCTCATATGCAAGGGTAGTTATAAGACCTCCTCGTTTGTCTCGCCCTTTACCACTTTTATGTTTTTGCAGTGGCTTCCTGTACGATATCCTAAGCCTAGCCCTTACCCAAGTGCCGGCATACATTCATAACACATTTTGTACTCATCCGTTTAAGTAGTAATGTTGACACAGGGGTGACTAACGACAACATGGACACGCATGAATGAGTACACACACCCTTGTTGGTTATTTGTTTGGGTAGTTTGTAAGGTGGGCTCAATACGAAGTACTTTTTAATAATGTAAATGATTAATGTCTTAATAACAAATAATACACCAAGAAAACATATTATAAGCATCCCCGCCTATAATAATTCATTGACTATGACTTAACTAGGTCGCGTTGCGCGGTAAGTGATGTGCTATATTTACGATCCAACAACGCTGGGCGCCTGCATTTACTTCGTGTTAACACCTGTCTCACAACTGACGCGTTACACTGTCACGTTATACACAAGCACCCAGTACACACCTGTGAGTATGTTTCCTTGTCAGTAAGCAGCCCCTCTGTTACACAAACCAGATGATGCTGTCAGAGTCTATCCACACACAGCCAGGCAGAGAGAGCCTCAACACAAGCCCCGTTCGTACCACGCAATGCAAAGTTCACTCACCGACAGGTGCTCACGCCGACGAGAGCTTTTGTTGATGTTCGGCCGAGCGTGACAGATGGAGTTAAGTTCACACTTGGAGTGATTATACCTTACTTATCCGCTAGGCGGCGTAACCGTGCAAGGCTCAGTGTTATTTCTATCTGGCGTCAGGTCTTGTTGCGCGGTTTATATATTAGAGCGGCTCAATAAAGTCCCAGGCTTGTATTTTTAAAGTAATGTCAATGATTGCCAGTGTTTCAACGGTGAGAAACCAAGATCACCTGAGCAGATTGACACTTAACGGTCCTTCTGTGCACCAAGAAGGGCGAGCCGATACGTCACTAATGTGTGTGTGTGTGTGTGTGTGTGTGTGTGTGTGTGTGTGTGTGTGTGTGTGTGTGTGTGTGTGTGTGTGTGTGTGTGTGTGTGTGTGTGTGTGTGTGTGTGTGTGTGTGTGTGTGTGTGTGTGTTGTGTTGTGTGTGTGTGTGTGTGTATGTGTTGTGTGTGTGTAGTGTGTGATGTGTGTGTGTGTGTGTGTGTGTGTGTGTGTGTGTGTGTGTGTGTGTGTGTGTGTGTGTGTGTGTGTGTGTGTGTGTATGTGTGTGTGTGTGTGTGTGTGTGTGTGTGTGTGTGTGTGTGTGTGTGTGTGTGTGTGTGTGTGTGTGTGTGTGTGTGTGTGTGTGTGTGTGTGTGTGTGTGTGTGTGTGTGTGTGTGTGTGTGTGTGTGTGTGTGTGTGTGTGTGTGTGTGTGTGTGTGTGTGTGTGTGTGTGTGTGTGTGTGTGTGTGTGTGTGTGTGTTGTGTGTGTGTGTGTGTGTGTGTGTGTGTGTGTGTGTGTGTGTGTGTGTGTGTGTGTGTGTGTGTGTGTGTGTGTGTGTGTGTGTGTGTGTGTATACATGTCAACACTCTGCTGCAACATAGTTATAGCCAATCCATGTAGCCATACATGTTTGTGAAATCGTTGGAACATGTTGTTTGGTTGTTTGGTTTTTGTTAATGTAAACGTGTCCGGAGCAGGACAACTTTGTCTGTTGGTATGAAATGTGCCGGTAAATAAAGACAAACATGTATAGAACTTAACCGCACTGAACCTAACCGCACGGACATAAACGCCCTGAACCTATCCTTCCACCACCACCAGCAGCAGCACCACCACCACCACCACCACCACCACCACCACCACCACCACCACCACCACCACCACCACCACCACCACCACCACCACCACCACCACCACCACCACCACCACCACCACCACCACCACCACCACCACCACCACCACCACCACCACCACCACCACTTTACACAATTTCGTTGCCGATTTAGAATGTTTGTTGCCGGCATTACTCCAATGTCTCAGACACTGTCTACGCAATTTCTAACTGACTAACATCTGGGAGTGTGTTTTGACGTGACGGAATCAGACACCTCATAAAGACACAATAAGAGCTTCCAACTGACGCGACTAGTCGGGAAAGGCCGAGACAGTGGGCACCGTCGAGCCGTTATTTTGTCAACATCGGCTCGTTCTCTGACGAAAAGGAGCGCTAACGAGCAAGCGCGAGATTTGTTTCGCGTGTCACGCTTGAAGTGGAACGAAAACTACGCAGATAACGAATATGAAAGGGAATGTGTTGCTTTCCCGAGACATGATCGATGACTATTGCAACCTTTTCCTGTGTGATGATTCGCATAAAATGATCTACGATGTCTGCGCCTGCCATAATACCGGGCATGCAACACATTTCAGTATACATAACTGAACAAAATATTATGTATACAAGCAAGGGCGTCTATGGACGTGCGAACTTACGTGCGTGCACGCGTGTATGCGCGTGATACAATAAACCCGTACGCTTTTGTATGTTTATGC
>JAODUO010000563.1:322500-350000 GCA_025642075.2 Ridgeia piscesae
AAATATTTGGCTAACATTAAAGTCGGCACACCTAGAGTAAACCATCGGCTTGTTGCTTGGCAAAAGGCATACCAAATAAATTATTATATTGGGTAATGTGTACCCTCTACCATTAACAAGGAGGAACTTACGCCCCCTTTACCATTAACAAGGAGGAACTTACGCCCCCTTTACCATTAACAAGGAGGAACTTACGCCCCCTTTACCATTAACAAGGAGGAACTTACGCCCCCTTTACCATTAACAAGGAGGAACTTACGCCCCCTTTACCATTAACAAGGAGGAACTTACGCCCCCTTTACCATTAACAAGGAGGAACTTACGCCCCCTTTATCATTAACAAGGAGGAACTTACGCCCCCTTTACCATTAACAAGGAGGAACTTACGCCCCCTTTACCATTAACAAGGAGGAACTTACGCCCCCTTTACCATTAACAAGGAGGAACTTACGCCCCCATTACCATTAACAAGGAGGAACTTACGCCCCCTTTACCATTAACAAGGAGGAACTTACCCCCCTTTACCATTAATAAGGAGGAATTTTGCCCCCTTTACCATTAACAAGGAGGAACTTACGCCCCCTTTATCATTAACAAGGAGGAACTTACGCCCCCTTTACCATTAACAAGGAGGAACTTACGCCCCCTTTATCATTAACAAGGAGGAACTTACGCCCCCTTTACCATTAACAAGGAGGAACTTACGCCCCCTTTATCATTAACAAGGAGGAACTTACGCCGTAACTCTTTTATACCATGTGGACCGAATAACAACTAGTAAACACGAAAGGACAGAACACAGTAGAATCAATACGCTATCACCTGTCAATGTATTGATATTCTCTTATGTTTTGTGCATTAATTGTATTTTATTATATAATATGAAACACCAGAAGTGAATAAAACAGTTATTGTTAAATGTTAGTATTATATTTGCCTTCGCACTGCTGGGACATTCCGGTTGTCAGGTCTGGTGTTACATGCGTTTGCCTGTCTGTGTTAACTGTTGTAATGTAATTACCCGCCACCAGAGACTCGCTCACACAGTTGAGTGAATGGAGTGAAGCAGCCACCAGAGACTCTCTCACACAGTTGAGTGATTGGAGTGAAGCAGCCACCAGAGACTCTCTCACACAGTTGAGTGAATGGAGTGAAGCAGCCACCAGAGACTCGCTCACACAGTTGAGTGAATGGAGTGAAGCAGCCACCAGAGACTCTCTCACACAGTTGAGTGAATGGAGTGAAGCAGCCACCAGAGACTCTCTCACACAGTTGAGTGATTGGAGTGAAGCAGCCACCAGAAACTCTCTCACACAGTTGAGTGAATGGAGTGAAGCAGCCACCAGAGACTCGCTCACACAGTTGAGTGAATGGAGTGAAGCAGCCACCAGAGACTCTCTCACACAGTTGAGTGATTGGAGTGAAGCAGCCACCAGAGACTCTCTCACACAGTTGAGTGAATGGAGTGAAGCAGCCACCAGAGACTCTCTCACACAGTTGAGTGAATGGAGTGAAGCAGCCACCAGAGACTCTCTCACACAGTTGAGTGAATGGAGTGAAGCAGCCACCAGAGACTCTCTCACACAGTTGAGTGAATGGAGTGAAGCAGCCACCAGAGACTCTCTCACACAGTTGAGTGATTGGAGTGAAGCAGCCACCAGAGACTCGCTCACACAGTTGAGTGAATGGAGTGAAGCAGCCACCAGAGACTCGCTCACACAGTGGAGTGAATGGAGTGAAGCAGCCACCAGAGACTCGCTCACACAGTTGAGTGAATGGAGTGAAGCAGCCACCAGAGACTCGCTCACACAGTGGAGTGAATGGAGTGAACCATAGTGAAAGAATTTTCCAAGATTCAAAACTGCAACACACGATTCGAACCTGGTTTATCTTGGGTGAGAGGGAGGAATGGTGGGAGGGAAAGGAGGAAGGGTGGGAGGGAAAAGGAGGAAATGTGGGAGGGAAAAGGATGAAGATTTGGAGCGAGAAGGATGAAAGAGTTGGAGGAGAAGGATGAATGGTGGGAGGGAGAAGAGGAAGGGTTTGGAGGGAGGGAGAAGGAGGAAGACTGGGAGGGATAAAGAGGAAGGGTGGGAGGGAGAAGGATGAAGGGTGGGAGGGAGCAGGAGGAAGGGTGGGAGGGAGCAGGAGGAAGGGTGGGAGGGAGCAGGAGGAAGGGTGGTAGGGAGAAAGAGGAAGGGTGGGAGGGAGAAGGATGAAGGGTGAGAGGGAGCAGGAGGAAGGGTGGGAGGGAGTAGGAGGAAGGGTGGGAGGAATAAGGATGAAGTGGGGAGGGAGAGGGAGGAAGTGTCGGAGGGAGAAGGAGGGAGGGTGGGAAGGAGAAGGAGGAAGGGGGGAGGGAGAAGGTGGAAGGGTGGGAGGGAGGAATGTTGGCAGGGAAAAGGGGACGCAGTGACTGTAAATAAATACATATATATATATATATATATATATATATATATATATTTATATATATATATATATATATATATATATATATATATATATATATATATATATATATATATATATATATATATATATATATATATATATATATATATATGGCCATATATATATATATATATTCATTTTTCAGGAGCTTTACATATAGTATATATAAATTAAAAATAATTACTCAAACATGTGACTAAATTATTTCTACATTACAAATGTGTCATATAAACAGACTAATTAATAAACAAATAAAAATCACAAGGCTAATATAAAAGACACAACTCTAAAACGACACTTATGAAGGTAAAATTGCTAACGTTGTCGCTACATATGACGATGCACTGTCACGACTTCACAGTTCACACATTGTCCTTCTGCAGTTAAAATATTAGTTAAAATATATTGTTTTATGCACTCTTGGTAGTATTCATGTTGATGTGATCTCAGAGTGCGGGGCCACAAACGTCGAGGACAGGCATCAAGGCAACCTCTCCACCAAATTCTTGGGTCAGAAATTAGAACAACAAATTAGTGTTGTTGCTCTAACGTTATTACGTTCGTGACATGAACACAAACATGGCGATATTGTAGCGTGCTCGTTCACTCGCGCGGTCGTATCCGATGTCGCGACGTGTCCATTCTCAGCCTCCGGGTCCTGTCTCAGTGTCCTACGCACGCCATCACGCTATTTCAGACACGCGTGTGATTGAAACTTCCGCAACGTCGAGCCTACGAAGACGCGAGCCTTGTCGTCAAGCCGCGACACGAGGCAGGGTCGTTACCTCGCTTCCGCGGCCATCTACACGGACAAAGTGCAGGTGATTGTGGGGCGAGTGACGTCATTAGTTAATGGCGATACTCGGTTCCGTTCCGTTATTAGCAGGAAGTTGCTGAATTAGTCGCACTTGCTCAGAGGTGTGGAGGTTCGGTTAGTGAGAACCTGCAACATCAGCGGCGTGTGAGGAGAGACGGGTCTGTCAGGTGCAAATTAAATTACAGACAACAGCCACCGCCTTGTGCTTAACAGGCAGGTTCTTATATAACACAACAATCAGACTTTATATAGTATACAGGGCCTATATACATATATATATATATATATATATATATATATATATATATATATATATATTATATATATATATATATATATATATATATATATATATATATATATATGTGTGTGGTGTGTGTCTTTGTTGTGCGTGTGCGTGTGCGTGTGCGTGTGCGTGTGCGTGTGCGTGTGCGTGTGCGTGTGCGTGTGCGTGTGCGTGTGCGTGTGCGTGTGCGTGTGCGTGTGCGTGTGCGTGTGCGTGTGCGTGTGCGTGTGCGTGTGCGTGTGCGTGTGCGTGTGCGTGTGCGTGTGCGTGTGCGTGTGCGTGTGCGTGTGCGTGTGCGTGTGCTGTGTGCGTGTGCGTGTGCGTGTGCGTGTGCGTGTGCGTGTGCGTGTGCGTGTGCGTGTGCGTGTGCGTGTGCGTGTGCGTGTGCGTGTGCGTGCGGTGCGTGCGTGTGCGTGTGCGTGTGCGTGTGCTGTGTGCGTGTGCGTGTGCGTGTGCGTGTGCGTGTGCGTGTGCGTGTGCGTGTGCGTGTGCGTGTGCGTGTGCGTGTGCGTGTGCGTGTGCGTGTGCGTGTGCGTGTGTAGTAGTAGTAGTAGTAGTAGTAGTAGTAGTAGTAGTAGTAGTAGTAGTAGTAGTAGTAGTAGTAGTAGTAGTAGTAGTAGTAGTAGAGAAGCTGCGATCTATCCACGGTACACCTCCATTGTATCGAGAACTGACTATAGGAACTATTTTCTTGATTGCATTCCCGATTGCCTCATCCTCAAGGTGAAAGTTTACGTAGCAAATGTTGCTGCTCGGCTGGTTGTTCAAGCCTCATATATAACTACGTAACAGCAGTCCTCAAGAAGTTCCACTGGTTCCAGTTTAACAACGCACTCTTTACGCAATTCTGCTACTACCGTGTCGTGCTCGACCCGATCGACACCTCCGTGTTTCACCTGTCTACTCCACGAAGTATGGACTACTCGAGCCAATATTATGTATGTTTAGCACGAAACGCTGCCAATTCGCAGCCGATACGTCGACATAACTGTTTGGGTTGATATGCATTTTATAGGCACCACTATTTCGTTTTTTAACATTTTTATTATGTTCTATTTCAATCTATGTTTTTATTTTTATTATCATTTTATTTTAGTTATTGTATTTATTATCATTGTTTTTTTCAGTTGTATTTATGTTATGTTATGTTATGTTATGTTATGTTATGTTATGTTATGTTATGTTATGTTATGTTATGTTATGTTATGTTATGTTATGTTATGTTATGTTATGTTATGTTATGTTATGTTATGTTATGTTATGTTAGTTAGTTATGTTATGTTATGTTATGTTACGTTACGTTATGTTATGTTACGTTACGTTACGTTACGTTACGTTACGTTACGTTACGTTACGTTACATTACATTACATTACATTACATTACATTACATTACATTACATTACATTATATTATATTATATTATATTATATTATATTATGTCAATTCGCCAGCATCCTCCGCTGTTGTCATCGCCATCTTTAACCGTTCGGAAACGGAGGTATCGGTTCACGGTCTTGATTGTGGCCATTGGTCTTTGGCCAGTCTACTTAGTCCAGTATCGATCGAGACCTGATATCACAGTCTGGCGCAATGTTTCGTTCTGACCTGTAGTGGTCACTCGGTCCGATCGTGGTCAGTACGTCGCCATGTGACTCAAGCTGACAACGACGGCGCTGTTATTCTTGCATTCGCCTTCCGAATGTCTCCTTTCAAAGTAATTCCGATGTTAATATAACTATGGTTAACGACATTTTGCACATACTTAGCTGTTTCGACGATACTACGATATTGTAATCAAGATATAGTACTGCAACCGAAATGCTATAAAAACAGGAGGAAATATGTACGGGATGACGTGGTGCCATCTTCCGGATAGTTGTGAAGAATTAATTTACAACAAATCCTAACTCATGATGGTGAAGATCCCGCTTGTAATTCCTTTCATCCGTTTTCTTCTGCACATCTTTCCGTAACTCGTCAGTGGCAGTTTGCATTTGATTGATCGATGTGGATTATAAGTCACCACAACTCATACAATCGTAAGATATAACAGTGAGCCACGGTACTTACGATACCACTGGTGCTTTTGTTTTCTGTGTTCTTGCTCGGCGTGTATTTACACACGACCATTCGAAAACGCCTTCTCTAACGTGGAACAGCGCACCAATTGCGCGTTGCTTCTGGCGCGTCGTTCAACAACCGGTCTGGTGGAACGGCGCCTTTTTAAAGCCGACATCCATCGAGCTAATTTGCAGTATTTCTAACAGTATAACTTATATATCCCCTTTGTCACAATGTCGTCGTGAATGCTGCGTTTAGTACTGTGCACGTGCAGTGTTAGCCGTTAAAAAATACACACGTTCCCTTTACCCGTCCCGGAAACATATTGCCCCACTGCGTTGCATTTGTCCGTAAGTAGCCACGAGGGTCAAGCAACAGGCGCGAATGTCGCTGCTTTGATTCTGTCCAGTGGAAATAAATACATGAAATTAATTGCATTTACCAGCTGGGAGTCTTAAACGTTCATCTAACGAACTGGTGGGGATTTTCGCTGATGAGCTCTGCTGCTTCTTTAGCCATACCCGTGCACCCACAGAGGACATAAGAAATGACACCGAAAGATAAACGAACGACGCGCCCGAAGGAAGACCCGTCCGTAGAGAAATCTCCCGTCTTGCTGTGCGTCATAATGTGAAGTGCACGGCACGGACGGACAAAGATACGAGTCTTCGCTGCCGTGAAGGACATCACTCAAGTTCAAGTTGGCCGATACCATCTGTGTAGCCAACCAAGTCGTCATTGCGGGTGTAGTCGAGATTGGAGAAGGTCAAGTCCCAGTGCACTAGATGCGATAACGGAAAGCTTATGTGGCGTCGTCGTTGTTGCTAATATAAACCGTGGAGGCTCGCGGCAAATCGTTATCGCTTATTATGGCTGCATCGATATTGCTTTGAAACTTGCCGGCCATTCTAAGAACCGAACATTATGAATTACGTTGCACACGCGTGGCGTTGGACCCGTTTAATAATTCTTTTACAAAATGGTGTAACGAAAGAGAAAGGCTATGCTGTCTTGTAGTTGTTATCGATTTTGATTCACATGAAAAGGCTGCTATTCACAGGGTCTTCGTAGTTGTATTAGCTATCATCTCAATAATTATTCAACCAATCAATGTGTATAGAACTGTCGGAATATTTTTCCACATTACACATCGTTGTTGTTGCTGCTGCTGCTGCTGCTGCTGCTGCTGTTGCTGCTGTGGTTGATTTTGTTCACTCCTTTCCCATGATATCAGTGGTTAGTTTGTCTCTGACCGTGATCAACAATGTCGTGCTGTTGTTCCATCTTCTCCAATCAATCAGCGAATTCCTCAAGATCTCCCACAGCTCAGTCTTCTTGGCGCACGCTAAGTCGTCTTCTTTTCTTTTTCCTTTGACAACGCAGGAGTTTTGGTGCGAAGTCGGGTACGATGGGCAGGTCAGGTGGACAGAACGCAAGCAGGAATATTGGCAATGACAGCAGAAACACAAAGACACCAAGGGTAAACGAAGAAGAAAGGAAGGCCAGAGCTTGGGTTGAGGAAGGCGTGACGAGAGACATGAACAGATTAGGCGAGGACATGAGAGGGAGAGAGGCGGAAATGGACAACGTTGTATGGAAGAACGGACGAATAGATTGATCCAGCAGTACTGCGCGGACTGCTCCTCACCCCAGTACGTTGGGGACAAAGGAGGGGAACAACTTCTACTCTCCACGCGTCTGGTTTCTTTTCCATCTGTTCTTGTCCACGTCAGCCTCCTCTTCATCAGCTTCTTCCTGAAACTGTCTTTCACTCCATCTGCCTCCATCATTTCTTCCACTCTTTTTTCACCCGCTATGTCCCTGTCTCCCAACAATTACCCACGGGCATGTGTTTGTGTTAGGACATTCCTACTACGTGCGGACTTGTACATATCAACAATTGTTGCCATGCTTCTGCGACAGAATCGTTGTGTGCCAGAAGTGTTGCATGTTCGGTAATACCACCATACATGTATGTTGACTCTTTGTTGAGCATGACGGAAATATAAAATTGGACATGTGGTATCCAGTGAACATCCAGACAGGGTGAAAGGAGAAAGCAACTATTCCCACTGAAAAAGCAACGTCTCTCAACAAGATTAGTTATTCTACTTTACGACTGATGCAATGGAATCATGTTTCATTAGTAAATAAGCAGCTCCGGGCATAATAAACTGGCTAACGATACAGATGAGATCAATACGTTGTCGATGATTTCTGAAGTACACCAACTGGAGCATTTTCTACTTGAACGAACAAGAAATACCGTGTCACGCCGTTGAATTAGAGCAAGATTACGCGTTAGGTGGCATTCGCGCATTTGCAACGACTTTTCCCTCTTGATTGACCGACCATGATACTTCTTGCACCGACGAATCCCGGATGACACCCTCGTGGGTTGACCTTTATCCCTCGTCGGTGTAGAGTGATTATTCGTGTAGAGTAATTGGGGCTGATGGGGGAATAACGATGAACTAATGGAAGAGTGTGTAATAAACACTGAATAGTTCATTTTACATCGCGACATATAATTTACACCAACAAACAATTGCACTAGAATTCTACGCGTTTGGTGATTCAATATGAAACGAGTTTGATGACAAACGTGTTTACTGATCACATTTATATTTTTATAATCACACAAGGTTTTATTTATTTAAACCCGCGTGTTTCATGGCGATGTTTAAAGCGGTTTTTTCTGGTCAATTCCCAGAAGTGGAACAAATAACATGGACATTACGATTAGTGTCGTCTCTCATGGGTATACAATTTGAATGTTCGGTCTACGTTTCTGCGGAAGAACATTCGCATTGGGAAAACGGCTCACGTTTTTTTATTAAACTCAGTTTTGCCTTCAAAGTATGTATCTTATTTGTAAGAATGTTGTTTATGCAAATGAGCCAACTCCCTCAAGGAAGCCACCTGCGCCTCTACACGTTATGGAGTGTCTGTCAAACAATAAATCACATTGAAGAAGTGTATTGCTGCTTGTGGTTTTGTACTGGAGCCATATCGTGCCGAGTCGTGTCAATAATTCTTGACTGTTAAGTGGTAGTTGCGCTAATGCAGTTGTCCACTACAGCTTATAGTAGTGAACCGTACGGCGCGCTTACTTGACAGTGGAGAAAAATTGCTGCAGTGATTTGAGGATTTGGTTTATATAAATAGGCCCTATTAACCAGCTAATTAATTTTTGAATAATAACATTTATAAATGAAAGACCCCCGCACAATGCGGTGAAATGCATTTTCCACGTCCGACAGAACGTGCCTTGGCATGTGTAGAAAACATAAAAACACGATTTGCCAAAACTTTAATTCTTGAAGTGGATTGCTCCAGCCAACCGTTTAAACGATATCTCTGGGATGTATACATCAATTGAATTCAAACTCAGTGCGTGAGTGTGTATGAATGTGCGTGCGTGCCAACGTATGCGTGTGCGTGCGCATGCGTGAATGTTTTTGCATACCTCTGTCTGAATCCAAGCATTCATTCACAGCTGCGTGAATTTGATGCAGTACAGACGCGTAAAACTACAGAAGTTGTGTTTGAACTGGTTAGCTGCACTCATGTTTATACCGAATAACTGGAATTTCTACGAAAGTGTCCGCGGGCCGGTGCTGTCCAATAACCGGCACATTTTAATCTATGAATATGTGAAGCCGTTTAGCATGTGATGCTCTATTCACTACGACATCGCGCACGATATGCGTTAGCACGAGACAGGAGCGACTGCGACTCAGGGTCGCGTTCCGCTTGATCTGTCGCCGACATTCGCTGATACGTTTTGTAGCAGCTGGTTCGAGTAATGAGACCGAGACTAATGATGCTCATCTAATGACGCCAGCTTCCGCGTCGTTTGTACACAAGTCGCCCTTACGGATCAGTGTCTTCTGGTAAACACAACAATTGCTGAGACGTCAGATGTGGTCACGAAAACATGCTATATCATGGTTGCTGCCACAGTCACGGTTCGTGCTGTCACGGTCACCAGTAATTATTGTCATTACCGCCACCATCATTATCATCAAGGTCGTAACTACCATCTTCGTTATCATAATTCATGTTGTCGCCTTCTTCGTCGTTGAAATCCTCTTTGTCGTCGCTGTCGTCATCGTCGTAGTGGTAAGCACCAACAGCGCCACCGTCACTACAAATCATAACAATCATCGCCACCATCACAATCGTCGTAATGATCATCACCATCATCACATCACACTAGTCGTCATCAACATGATGAAAAAGATGACGAACCGGAAGTAGCAAATATATCTAATTATTATTCATAACGACCGTCTCACTCACCGCCTGGGCGTCTACAGACCGCTACTGGGACAGACTGGAGGACTCCCGCCTCACTCCGGCCGGCGTAATGATGACCTCTGTCCGCGGCCGATGAAATGGAAAATGTGGTTGCTTGTTTGTCGGTACTAGTGGTGGGTCTTGTAGCTGACTGACCACTGTCCGCAGTCTGCAGTGAGGGTGAGTAGGCGCTGTCCGGCCGCTGTCCAGCGTGAGTCAGCCTCGAGTGAACAGATCTTACGTTTGATCTCAACTGGCTCATCATGGAATTGAACTGAATTGCATTGAATTGGATTGACGTTTATTTGGCATATAAAATACAATTAACATGGAACATGCGTAATGAATGCCAAGACGCTAATAAAACCAAACTAGTTGAAGTGACTGACTCCCTTTAAAATTACATAATAATTTTACTTCTAATAATACATGATGTACATAATACTAACTTAATGAATAACAAAATACAAATATATATATATATATATATATATATATATATATATATATATATATATATATATATTGTATTTTATTATTATTATATTATACGTATTATATAAAATTATTATTATTTTAAATATTATATATAAGTATATACGTATATACATACATGTACATATACCCAACGTACATAGAGGCATGTAAACAGAATATTGTTCCTATCAAGAAAGTTGTAGAGACGATTATATATCAATCGTTCAAACACTTTGGAGAAAGCAGACAATAACGAGATGTGCCTGTAGTTTGTAAACAAATTCACATCTCCAGATTTGTAAAGAGGTATCACTTTAGCAATGTTTAATTCATCAGCGAATATACCAGATGGTATCATAGAATTAAATATTTCTGCCATGGGCAAGGCAATGCTTTCCATAGTTGGGCAAGGCAATGCTTTTCATCAATTGAGTTGATATATTATCAAATCCAGTACTTTACTTTGATTTTACATTTTGCATGATGTTAATTGTTTCTGAACAAATGGTGTCTTTTCCATGATAAGCCTATTTGGCAAGTGATTCTGCATGTAATCAGTATAGCTATTTGTAGTTTTCATCTGCTAACTTAGGGACGATATTAGCAAAAAGATTGTCAAATGCATTGGACATTTTTATTGTGTCACTGCACATTTGGTTGTCGATTTGGAATGATGATGGTAAACTGTGTTTGGTCGGGACATGAAGTATGTTTTTGATGTTTGTCCATGTTTGCTTTATGTTATTCTTAGATAATGTAAATGTATTGTTCCAGTATTGAGATTTGGCGTTACGTATTACCCTGTTCGATGTGTTTCTGTACGGTTTGTATTGTTGGTCAATGTTATTAAAATCTGGGGTCGCTTTACAGCGAATGCGTTTTTTACTCAAATGATCCCGAGTACATATGGATTTTAGTATGGCTTATGTTAATGATGTGTTTGTTTTCTTCTTCTTTGCATTCGCTTCATTATTAAATCAAGATCCTGAGTAAATACGTTACGTGTAAAATGATCCTATTATTAAGTTCATGTGAGTGGCATTGTGCGTGTTATTTGAAATATCAGTAAATAGACAATCACAACAGTTAACGTCATTATTTAAGAAAGCAACATCATTCATTAATTTATGGTTTATGCTATTATATATATATATATATATATATATATATATATATATATATATATATATATATATATATATATGTGTGTGTGTGTGTGTGTGTGTGTGGTTTTTTTATGTGTGTATTTATATACATAAGCAACCCCATTCTTTAATCTTGGGTTTTGTTTGAACACTACTTGAAAATTTGGAAAGTTTGCAAGTTGCTGCAAATTAACCTGTATGGGTATTTCATCAAAGGTGATTTTGTTTGTGGAGTTTAAATCATAGAGTAATGCTTCAAGCTCTGCTTTATTTTTTAACACTTCTTTATATTAATGTCTAAAACAGATAAAACGTGTTATAATAATTTTGTTTAATTAATAACCCCAGTTTATTTCGGCAATAATGAGTGATTCGATTATGATATTAGGTTGACCTTCATTATTTAGAGCCATCTTTCTGGTGAAAGTCGTTTACATAACAATGGAATGATGAACATTGGTTATATAACAATGTAGCAAAATTTAATATGATACCATTTACATCAACAACAAAATATAATATGAGTGCACAAATTCGATACTTGCTTAAAAGTTATATAAACATTGTCAATATTACCTTTACAAGTTTCCCAATGGTCACTGATAAAATACAAGAATACAGATGTTGATAAAGTACATAAAGATAAATACCTCCTAGGTCTAGGATAAAAATGTATGTATGTCATTCATAAACTAAAATTCAAAAACCATAGCAAGAATAACTCAATATGTAGCAAGCGTGACTAAATTTATAGCAGACGAAATTAGATACATATCAAAAGTGATTAGATAAATGGTCATAGGAAATATGATTATATACAACGAAAATGAGTCCACTGTGATCATAGCATTGATATCGTCCACATCAACCATAACTAATTAACAAACAAGTTTTTTCTACTGATGAGTCGTTAAAGTAAATAATTATTCAACTGCTCAGCCAAACCTCTCAGTTGTTGCTCAGTCGTGATTAATGTGTTTTTCCCATTAGCCAGCAGGCAAACGATTCGTCCATCAATTGACCAGGTAGTTGCAATGTTTTGCATGGATCTCGCTTTCAGTAGCATTTCTGTTCTCCGTTATGTTAGGCTTTCTGTGATCATGAGTTGAATATATCCTGCCGCGGGACGTAAGAAGTCAGTTTCCCGATGACTGGTCTCAGTTTTTGCGCTTCAGCCTTCACCCGCCAAAAGGGCCAGACGGTGACTGCGGTCGACGCATTCGCGGTTGATCGGAAAATGTAGCATGGTATGATATATTTTAAAAGCGACATGATCAGTTCGTGGCTTTTATTGTTATTGCAAAATCATGTTAATCAGTATAAGTTATAACTATTGTAGCGTCCTGACCGCCAATAAATGTTTTATCGAAACAGAACTGACTTCGTAATGTTAAACGTCGAATGTTTATAAGAATCCCGACGCTGTCGCTCAAATCGCCGCGAGTGACACCCACCCTTTGACCTTTACCGACTGGGAGCCGTGCACTGGGTGTGGCGTTAGTGGCGTCAACTTGTGTTCACGTTATACTGCATCACGTGATCATGCATTTCCTTCTGGGCTTTTAGCCACGCCTAAAACGGTTTCGAAAACGCCTCGTGGTCGATGTATACACAGAGTTAAGCGCCCTTACTGCGTTTATTTTCAACTACTAAATGGTACATGAAAACATATTTTGACTGTCTTTACGCTATATCGTCGATATGCATTCTGCAGGACAAGTATACCTGTTGTCGAACTGTGTCGATAGCGCCCGTGTCTATCTGCGCCTGCGTCTGTGACCTCAGCGAGTTCACGTCTTTTTTGAGTTCCTCTACTACGTGTAGGTCCCACCTCAACTCAGTCATAATTTGTTTCGTTGCTACTGCCCTTGCAGATGTGATTGCAGTCGTCAACCCTTTCACAAGTATTGGTTGAATCGCCGTTATGACTGGCATCACAGTTTCCCCGGTTATCGCCCTCTCTTGCGTCGACACAGCAGTGCTGTTGTGTTTTGCCTTCGAATTTCCTTCTTCAGTGTAATGGAATGCTTTTGCGGTTTGCCATCAGTTACATTATGTTACATTACATACTGATTCACTTGTTTCTTTTACAAAAAGAGAGTGTTTGCAAGCGTCCAGATCTCAAAACGTATCCCTATTCCGATGTATGATATCATGCTAGGGCTGTTGTGTATTTTGTATTGGTATTTCGACAGTACACTGTCCAAGTGGTCCAAGGTCACCTACTGCGTCACACACGTACGACTATACTCTTTGTTTGTTCAAAAAACACCGAAGGTCAGAGAGAACGTAAGGTTCTTTCTGCCGACAGACCCCAAGGGAGAATTGTAAAATAATATTTGTATTGCCATTGTACTGGTATAAGGGTAGAAATAACCGTATGTCTACTTCACATTCCAAGTAACCTAATCAATGAAGGACAGGCCAGTTTTATCCAGTTGTAATCGTCATGCGCGTGGCTACTGCGACTTAAGTGATGTTTTACGTTTTCCATGCTCATTACGTTTTTCTTTCCGATAAATTGATTTACCCATTAAAAGGGAGCACTTTGTGGTGGGGTATTTTGAGAAGGTAGATGTTTTATTTCGAGTCCGTGTGGATATAGACTATTACTTGAAATGTGACACCCGAGGTATGTGCCATCAGGAATAAAAAATGTACATGTAAAAACACACAAGCTGGATTATAGTTAACTAACCAGACAGAGAGAAACCAAGTCAGTGCATTGTCTCTTCGGACAGTCTCAGACAAGACACTAGATAGATAGAAACCAAGTCAGTGTATTGTCTCTTCGGACAGTCTCAGACAAGACACTAGATAGAGAGAAACCAAGGCAGTGTACTGTCTCTTCGGACAGTCTCAGACAAGACACTAGATAGATAGAAACCAAGGCAGTGCATTGTCTCTTCGGACAGTCTCAGACAAGACACTAGATAGAGAGAAACCAAGGCAGTGTACTGTCTCTTCGGACAGTCTCAGACAAGACACTAGATAGATAGAAACCAAGGCAGTGCATTGTCTCTTCGGACAGTCTCAGACAAGACACCAGATAGAGAGAAACCAAGGCAGTGTACTGTCTCTTCGGACAGTCTCAGACAAGACACTAGATAGATAGAAACCAAGGCAGTGCATTGTCTCTTCGGACAGGCTCAGACAAGACACCAGATAGAGAGAAACCAAGGCAGTGCATTGTCTCTTCGGACAGTCTCAGACAAGACCCCAGACAGAGAGAAACCAAGGCAGTGCATTGTCTCTTCGGACAGTCTCAGACAAGACACCAGATAGAGAGAAACCAAGGCAGTGCATTGTCTCTTCGGACAGTCTCAGACAAGACACCAGACAGAGAGAAACCAAGTCAATGTATTGTCTCTTCGGACAGTCTCAGACAAGACACCAGATAGAGAGAAACCAAGGCAGTGCATTGTCTCTTCGGACAGTCTCAGACAAGACACCAGACAGAGAGAAACCAAGTCAGTGCATTGTCTCTTCGGACAGTCTCAGACAAGACACCAGACAGAGAGAAACCAAGTCAGTGCATTGTCTCTTCGGACAGTCTCAGACAAGACACTAGATAGATAGAAACCAAGGCAGTGCATTGTCTCTTCGGACAGTCTCAGACAAGACCCCAGACAGAGAGAAACCAAGTCAGTGCATTGTCTCTTCGGACAGTCTCAGACAAGACACCAGACAGAGAGAAACCAAGTCAGTGCATTGTCTCTTCGGACAGTCTCAGACAAGACACCAGATAGAGAGAAACCAAGGCAGTGCATTGTCTCTTCGGACAGTCTCAGACAAGACACCAGACAGAGAGAAACCAAGTCAGTGCATTGTCTCTTCGGACAGTCTCAGACAAGACACCAGACAGAGAGAAACCAAGGCAGTGCATTGTCTCTTCGGACAGTCTCAGACAAGACACTAGATAGAGAGAAACCAAGTCAGTGCATTGTCGCTTCGGACAGGCGCAGACAAGACACTAGATAGAGAGAAACCAAGGCAGTGCATTGTCTCTTCGGACAGTCTCAGACAAGACAATAGATAGATAGAAACCAAGGCAGTGCATTGTCTCTTCGGACAATCTCAGACAAGACACTAGATAGAGAGAAACCAAGTCAGTGCATTGTCTCTTCGGACAGTCTCAGACAAGACAATAGATAGATAGAAACCAAGGCAGTGTATTGTCTCTTCGGACAGTCTCAGACAAGACACTAGATAGATAGAAACCAAGGCAGTGTATTGTCTCTTCGGACAGTCTCAGACAAGACACTAGATAGAGAGAAACCAAGTCAGTGCATTGTCTCTTCGGACAGTCTCAGACAAGACAATAGATAGATAGAAACCAAGGCAGTGCATTGTCTCTTCGGACAATCTCAGACAAGACACTAGATAGAGAGAAACCAAGTCAGTGCATTGTCTCTTCGGACAGTCTCAGACAAGACAATAGATAGATAGAAACCAAGGCAGTGCATTGTCCCTTCGGACAATCTCAGACAAGACACTAGATAGAGAGAAACCAAGTCAGTGCATTGTCTCTTCGGACAGTCTCAGACAAGACACCAGACAGAGAGAAACCAAGGCAGTGTATTGTCTCTTCGGACAGTCTCAGACAAGACACCAGACAGAGAGAAACCAAGGCAGTGTATTGTCTCTTCGGACAGTCTCAGACAAGACACTAGATAGAGAGAAACCAAGGCAGTGCATTGTCTCTTCGGACAGTCTCAGACAAGACACCAGACAGAGAGAAACCAAGGCAGTGCATTGTCTCTTCGGACAGTCTCAGACAAGACACCAGACAGAGAGAAACCAAGGCAGTGCATTGTCTCTTCGGACAGTCTCAGACAAGACACCAGACAGAGAGAAACCAAGTCATGTATTGTCTCTTCGGACAGTCTCAGACAAGACACCAGATAGAGAGAAACCAAGGCAGTGCATTGTCTCTTCGGACAGTCTCAGACAAGACCCCAGACAGAGAGAAACCAAGTCAATGTATTGTCTCTTCGGACAGTCTCAGACAAGACACCAGACAGAGAGAAACCAAGGCAGTGCATTGTCTCTTCGGACAGTCTCAGACAAGACACCAGACAGAGAGAAACCAAGTCAGTGCATTGTCTCTTCGGACAGTCTCAGACAAGACACCAGACAGAGAGAAACCAAGTCAGTGCATTGTCTCTTCGGACAGTCTCAGACAAGACACCAGACAGAGAGAAACCAAGGCAGTGCATTGTCTCTTCGGACAGTCTCAGACAAGACACCAGACAGAGAGAAACCAAGTCAGTGCATTGTCTCTTCGGACAGTCTCAGACAAGACACTAGATAGAGAGAAACCAAGGCAGTGCATTGTCTCTTCGGACAGTCTCAGACAAGACACAGATAGAGAGAAACCAAGTCAGTGCATTGTCGCTTCGGACAGGCGCAGACAAGACACTAGATAGAGAGAAACCAAGGCAGTGCATTGTCTCTTCGGACAGTCTCAGACAAGACACTAGATAGAGAGAAACCAAGTCAGTGTATTGTCTCTTCGGACAGTCTCAGACAAGACACTAGATAGAGAGAAACCAAGTCAGTGCATTGTCTCTTCGGACAGTCTCAGACAAGACACCAGATAGAGAGAAACCAAGGCAGTGCATTGTCTCTTCGGACAGTCTCAGACAAGATACCAGATAGAGAGAAACCAAGGCAGTGCATTGTCTCTTCGGACAGTCTCAGACAAGACACCAGACAGAGAGAAACCAAGGCAGTGCATTGTCGCTTCGGACAGTCTCAGACAAGACACTAGATAGAGAGAAACCAAGGCAGTGCATTGTCTCTTCGGACAGGCTCAGACAAGACACTAGATAGAGAGAAACCAAGGTAGTGCATTGTCTCTTCGGACAGTCTCAGACAAGATACCAGACAGAGAGAAACCAAGGCAGTGTATTGTCTCTTCGGACAGTCTCAGACAAGACACCAGACAGAGAGAAACCAAGGCAGTGTATTGTCTCTTCGGACAGTCTCAGACAAGACACTAGATAGAGAGAAACCAAGGTAGTGCATTGTCTCTACGGACAGTCTCAGACAAGACACCAGACAGAGAGAAACCAAGGCAGTGTATTGTCTCTTCGGACAGTCTCAGACAAGACACCAGATAGAGAGAAACCAAGGCAGTGTATTGTCTCTTCGGACAGTCTCAGACAAGACACCAGATAGAGAGAAACCAAGGCAGTGTATTGTCTCTTCGGACAGTCTCAGACAAGACACTAGATAGATAGAAACCAAGGCAGTGCATTGTCTCTTCGGACAGTCTCAGACAAGACACCAGATAGATAGAAACCAAGGCAGTGCATTGTCTCTTCGGACAGTCTCAGACAAGACACTAGATAGAGAGAAACCAAGGCAGTGTATTGTCTCTTCGGACAGTCTCAGACAAGACACCAGATAGAGAGAAACCAAGGCAGTGCATTGTCTCTTCGGACAGTCTCAGACAAGACACCAGATAGAGAGAAACCAAGGCAGTGTACTGTCTCTTCGGACAGTCTCAGACAAGACACTAGATAGATAGAAACCAAGGCAGTGCATTGTCTCTTCGGACAGGCTCAGACAAGACACCAGATAGAGAGAAACCAAGGCAGTGCATTGTCTCTTCGGACAGTCTCAGACAAGACCCCAGACAGAGAGAAACCAAGGCAGTGCATTGTCTCTTCGGACAGTCTCAGACAAGACACCAGATAGAGAGAAAGCAAGGCAGTGCATTGTCTCTTCGGACAGTCTCAGACAAGACACCAGACAGAGAGAAACCAAGTCAGTGTATTGTCTCTTCGGACAGTCTCAGACAAGACACCAGATAGAGAGAAACCATGGCAGTGCATTGTCTCTTCGGACAGTCTCAGACAAGACACCAGACAGAGAGAAACCAAGTCAGTGCATTGTCTCTTCGGACAGTCTCAGACAAGACACCAGACAGAGAGAAACCAAGTCAGTGCATTGTCTCTTCGGACAGTCTCAGACAAGACACTAGATAGAGAGAAACCAAGGCAGTGCATTGTCTCTTCGGACAGTCTCAGACAAGACCCCAGACAGAGAGAAACCAAGTCAGTGCATTGTCTCTTCGGACAGTCTCAGACAAGACACCAGACAGAGAGAAACCAAGTCAGTGCATTGTCTCTTCGGACAGTCTCAGACAAGACACCAGACAGAGAGAAACCAAGGCAGTGCATTGTCTCTTCGGACAGTCTCAGACAAGACACCAGACAGAGAGAAACCAAGGCAGTGCATTGTCTCTTCGGACAGTCTCAGACAAGACACCAGACAGAGAGAAACCAAGGCAGTGCATTGTCTCTTCGGACAGTCTCAGACAAGACACAGATAGAGAGAAACCAAGTCAGTGCATTGTCTCTTCGGACAGGCTCAGACAAGACACCAGATAGAGAGAAACCAAGGCAGTGCATTGTCTCTTCGGACAGTCTCAGACAAGACAATAGATAGATAGAAACCAAGGCAGTGCATTGTCTCTTCGGACAATCTCAGACAAGACACTAGATAGAGAGAAACCAAGTCAGTGCATTGTCTCTTCGGACAGTCTCAGACAAGACAATAGATAGATAGAAACCAAGGCAGTGTATTGTCTCTTCGGACAGTCTCAGACAAGACACTAGATAGATAGAAACCAAGGCAGTGTATTGTCTCTTCGGACAGTCTCAGACAAGACACTAGATAGAGAGAAACCAAGTCAGTGCATTGTCTCTTCGGACAGTCTCAGACAAGACAATAGATAGATAGAAACCAAGGCAGTGCATTGTCTCTTCGGACAATCTCAGACAAGACACTAGATAGAGAGAAACCAAGGCAGTGCATTGTCTCTTCGGACAGTCTCAGACAAGACAATAGATAGATAGAAACCAAGGCAGTGCATTGTCCCTTCGGACAATCTCAGACAAGACACTAGATAGAGAGAAACCAAGTCAGTGCATTGTCTCTTCGGACAGTCTCAGACAAGACACCAGACAGAGAGAAACCAAGGCAGTGTATTGTCTCTTCGGACAGTCTCAGACAAGACACCAGACAGAGAGAAACCAAGGCAGTGTATTGTCTCTTCGGACAGTCTCAGACAAGACACTAGATAGAAGAAACAAGGCAGTGCATTGTCTCTTCGGACAGTCTCAGACAAGACACCAGACAGAGAGAAACCAAGGCAGTGCATTGTCTCTTCGGACAGTCTCAGACAAGACACCAGACAGAGAGAAACCAAGGCAGTGCATTGTCTCTTCGGACAGTCTCAGACAAGACACCAGACAGAGAGAAACCAAGTCAATGTATTGTCTCTTCGGACAGTCTCAGACAAGACACCAGATAGAGAGAAACCAAAGCAGTGCATTGTCTCTTCGGACAGTCTCAGACAAGACCCCAGACAGAGAGAAACCAAGTCAATGTATTGTCTCTTCGGACAGTCTCAGACAAGACACCAGACAGAGAGAAACCAAGGCAGTGCATTGTCTCTTCGGACAGTCTCAGACAAGACCCCAGACAGAGAGAAACCAAGTCAGTGCATTGTCTCTTCGGACAGTCTCAGACAAGACACCAGACAGAGAGAAACCAAGTCAGTGCATTGTCTCTTCGGACAGTCTCAGACAAGACACCAGACAGAGAGAAACCAAGGCAGTGCATTGTCTCTTCGGACAGTCTCAGACAAGACACCAGACAGAGAGAAACCAAGTCAGTGCATTGTCTCTTCGGACAGTCTCAGACAAGACACCAGACAGAGAGAAACCAAGGCAGTGCATTGTCTCTTCGGACAGTCTCAGACAGGACTACAGATAGAGAGAAACCAAGTCAGTGCATTGTCGCTTCGGACAGGCGCAGACAAGACACTAGATAGAGAGAAACCAAGGCAGTGCATTGTCTCTTCGGACAGTCTCAGACAAGACACCAGACAGAGAGAAACCAAGTCAGTGTATTGTCTCTTCGGACAGTCTCAGACAAGACACTAGATAGAGAGAAACCAAGTCAGTGCATTGTCTCTTCGGACAGTCTCAGACAAGACACCAGATAGAGAGAAACCAAGGCAGTGCATTGTCTCTTCGGACAGTCTCAGACAAGAACCAGATAGAGAGAAACCAAGGCAGTGCATTGTCTCTTCGGACAGTCTCAGACAAGACACCAGACAGAGAGAAACCAAGGCAGTGCATTGTCGCTTCGGACAGTCTCAGACAAGACAACAGAATGAGAGAAACCAAGGCAGTGCATTGTCTCTTCGGACAGGCTCAGACAAGACACTAGATAGAGAGAAACCAAGGTAGTGCATTGTCTCTTCGGACAGTCTCAGACAAGACACCAGACAGAGAGAAACCAAGGCAGTGTATTGTCTCTTCGGACAGTCTCAGACAAGACACCAGACAGAGAGAAACCAAGGCAGTGTATTGTCTCTTCGGACAGTCTCAGACAAGACACTAGATAGAGAGAAACCAAGGTAGTGCATTGTCTCTACGGACAGTCTCAGACAAGACACCAGACAGAGAGAAACCAAGGCAGTGCATTGTCTCTTCGGACAGTCTCAGACAAGACACCAGATAGAGAGAAACCAAGGCAGTGCATTGTCTCTTCGGACAGTCTCAGACAAGACACCAGATAGAGAGAAACCAAGGCAGTGTATTGTCTCTTCGGACAGTCTCAGACAAGACACTAGATAGAGAGAAACCAAGGCAGTGCATTGTCTCTTCGGACAGTCTCAGACAAGACACCAGATAGAGAGAAACCAAGGCAGTGTATTGTCTCTTCGGACAGTCTCAGACAAGACACCAGATAGAGAGAAACCAAGGCAGTGTATTGTCTCTTCGGACAGTCTCAGACAAGACACCAGATAGAGAGAAACCAAGGCAGTGTATTGTCTCTTCGGACAGTCTCAGACAAGACACCAGATAGAGAGAAACCAAGGCAGTGTATTGTCTCTTCGGACAGTCTCAGACAAGACACCAGATAGAGATAAACCAAGGCAGTGCATTGTCTCTTCGGACAGGCTCAGACAAGACACCAGACAGAGAGAAACCGAGGCAGTGCACTGTCTCTTCGGACAGGCTCAGGCAAGACACCAGAATGAGATAAACCAAGGCAGTGCATTGTCTCTTCGGACAGGCTCAGACAAGACACTAGATAGAGAGAAACCAAGGTAGTGCATTGTCTCTTCGGACAGTCTCAGACAAGACACCAGACAGAGAGAAATCAGGGCAGTGTATTGTCTCTTCGGACAGGCTCAGACAAGACACTAGATAGATAGAAAGCAAGGCAGTGCATTGTCTCTTCGGACAGGCTCAGACAAGACACTAGATAGAGAGAAACCAAGGCAGTGCATTGTCTCTTCGGACAGGCTCAGACAAGACACTAGATAGAGAGAAACCAAGGCAGTGCATTGTCTCTTCGGACAGGCTCAGACAAGACACAGATAGAGAGAAACCGAGGCAGTGCATTGTCTCTTCGGACAGGCTCAGATAAGACACTAGATAGAGAGAAACCAAGGTAGTGCATTGTCTCTTCGGACAGTCTCAGACAAGATACCAGACAGAGAGAAACCAAGGCAGTGTACTGTCTCTTCGGACAGGCTCAGACAAGACACTAGATAGAGAGAAACCAAGGTAGTGCATTGTCTCTTCGGACAGGCTCAGACAAGACACTAGATAGATAGAAACCAAGGCAGTGTATTGTCTCTTCGGACAGGCTCAGACAAGACACTAGATAGAGAGAAACCAAGGCAGTGTATTGTCTCTTCGGACAGTCTCAGACAAGACACCAGACAGAGAGAAACCAAGGTAGTGCATTGTCTCTTCGGACAGGCTCAGACAAGACACTAGATAGAGAGAAACCAAGGTAGTGCATTGTCTCTTCGGACAGGCTCAGACAAGACACTAGATAGAGAGAAACCAAGGCAGTGTATTGTCTCTTCGGACAGTCTCAGACAAGACACTAGATAGAGAGAAACCAAGGCAGTGCATTGTCTCTTCGGACAGTCTCAGACAAGACACCAGACAGAGAGAAACCAAGGCAGTGTATTTTCTCTTCTGACAGTCTCAGACAAGACACCAGATAGAGAGAAACCAAGGCAGTGCATTGTCTCTTCGGACAGTCTCAGACAAGACACCAGATAGAGAGAAACCAAGGCAGTGCATTGTCTCTTCGGACAGTCTCAGACAAGACACCAGAATGAGAGAAACCAAGGCAGTGCATTGTCTCTTCGGACAGGCTCAGACAAGACACTAGATAGATAGAAACCAAGTCAGTGCATTGTCTCTTCGGACAGTCTCAGATAAGACACCAGATAGAGAGAAACCAAGGCAGTGTATTGTCTCTTCGGACAGTCTCAGACAAGACACCAGATAGAGAGAAAGCAAGGCAGTGCATTGTCTCTTCGGACAGGCTCAGACAAGACACTAGATAGATAGAAACCAAGGCAGTGCATTGTCTCTTCGGACAGTCTCAGACAAGACACTAGATAGCGAGAAACCAAGTCAGTGCATTGTCTCTTCGGACAGGCTCAGACAAGACACCAGATAGAGAGAAACCAAGGTAGTGCATTGTCTCTTCGGACAGTCTCAGACAAGACACCAGACGGAGAGAAACCAAGGCAGTGTATTGTCTCTTCGGACAGTCTCAGATAAGACACCAGACAGAGAGAAACCAAGGTAGTGCATTGTCTCTTCGGACAGTCTTAGACAAGACACCAGACGGAGAGAAACCAAGGCAGTGTATTGTCTCTTCGGACAGTCTCAGATAAGACACCAGACAGAGAGAAACCAAGGTAGTGCATTGTCTCTTCGGACAGTCTCAGACAAGACACTAGATAGAGAGAAACCAAAGCAGTACATTGTCTCTTCGGACAGTCTCAGACAAGACACCAGAATGAGAGAAACTAAGGCAGTGCATTGTCTCTTCGGACAGGCTCAGACAAGACGCAGTTAATGAAATTGCCCAGGTTTTGAAACAGCGTTCGATAAATCGAACAAAATGGTAAACTGGTAAGCTGTTATATAACGCAGTACCCATATATTATGATTCGACTCGTTTTACATTTTACCCGTTAGTAGAAATATTTAACCAATAACTATGTCAATTTGTCTGGATAGCTTCAGCCACGCTGCAATTAATGCACTTAATATATTCTTACACACATATCCACCAATGACGCCTTCAATGATTTGAACATAACACGATTGAATAGATCCAAAACACATAGCACTGCTTTGCCATTAGAGTAATCAGTCATAGTGTTATACATATAATATATAAAATGCAAATCGTTTCTGTTTCTTTTATGTTGTAGTGCAAAACCCCTACTGGGGCATCACGCACTAGTATGGTTGCTCGGTTTCAGGATGGCTGGCTTCATGTTATCTGGAAGTGGAATAAGAGTATTTGTGCTTGGGAATATGGGATTAGGGTGGGTTGGGTGGGGGAAAGTACAAATCAATGATGGGGAGGGTGGGGGTGTGGTAGGGATGGGGTGTGGAGGGGGACGGGGTGGTGGTGTATATTGCTTATTGGAGGTGCCTGAAGGGTGCAATTGTCAGGTTAATGTCCTGCAATGCACCCTTAAAGGTGTCGAGACTGTTGTGGGCAAATACACTAGAAGGAAGTCTGTTCCACTGGGCTATTGTTCGTGGAAAAAAACTGTATTTGTAGTAGTTGTGGGAGGTTGATATTTGTCTGTATTTGTGTGGGTGGTTGGATCTTGTTTGGCTGTGTTCGGGCATGAGGTATTGGTTGGGATTGATGTCTAAGAGATTGTTTGTTATTTTATACATGGTGGTAAGTCTGGCCTCAGCCCTCCTCTGTTCTAGTGTTGGCCAAGAGAGGGCAGAGGCCAAGGTGGATCCAGATGTTTCCCAGCTGTAATTATGGACCACGAATCTTGCTGCCCGGTGCTGGACCCCCTCTAGATGGTTGATGTTTCGGGTGGTATATGGGTCCCACACCGGGCAGCAGTACTTGAGGTGTGGGCGGACCAGACTCCAATAGGCATAGGTCTTGATGGACTGGGGAATAGATTTTAAGTTTCTTTTAATGAATCCAAGTTTGCTATTTGCCTTATTGATTATCTTGTTGATGTGTGGGTTCCAGGAGAGGTTATTTGATATGTCTATGCCAAGGTGTGTTGCTACTGGTACTGCTCTGAGTGTTTCATTATGTATTATGTATGGGTTATCTATGGGTGATTTCGATCTAGTGATGTGCATTATTTCGCATTTGGAGGGGTTGAAAGTCATTTGCCAAGATTGTGCCCAGTCGATTAGTCTGTCAAGGTCGTGCTGTAGGTTGTCTTGGTCGGTGTGATTATTGATTTTTCGGTAGAGCATTGCGTCGTCGGCGAAAAGTTTGAGGGAGGTTCCTGGAGATATGTGGGTGGGCATGTCATTTATATAGAGAAGGAAGAGGAGGGGGCCAAGAACAGTACCCTGTGGGACTCCAGAGCTCACGTGTACCTGACCCGACTTGCACCCTTCTACCAGCACTTCTTGAGTTCTATTGGTAAGAATTTTTTTAATCCAAAGGTGGGTGCTGGCTCTAATTCCGTAGTGG
This sequence comes from Ridgeia piscesae, assembly GCA_025642075.2. Taxonomy (NCBI): domain Eukaryota; kingdom Metazoa; phylum Annelida; class Polychaeta; order Sabellida; family Siboglinidae; genus Ridgeia; species Ridgeia piscesae. Next base: position 347,581 of record JAODUO010000563.1, read on the forward strand.
TCTAATTTGTGGAGGAGTCGATTATGGGGGACAGTGTCGAAAGACTTAGAGAAATCTAGTAGTAGAAGGTCAATTTGGTGATTTTTTTCCAGGGTGCTAGTCAGGTCATGGATAGTTGTGAGCAGTGAAGTCTCACAGGAACGCCTAGATCTGAAGCCGTGTTGTCGATCAGTGAGAATATTGTGTTTTTCAAGATGTTTATGGATTGATGTGGATATATGTTCAAGAATTTTGCATGGTATACTGGTGAGGGAGATTGGTCGATAGTTTGAGGCGATGGTTCTGTCATTCTTTTTGTGGATAGGGACTATATGTGCTTTCAACCAGTCTGAAGGGGGAGTTCCGGAGTTTATTGATTTCTGGAATATGATTGTCAGGATGGGTGCTATTTTAGAGGCCATTTCTTTCAGGATTCTGGCAGGAATGTTATCTGGGCCTTGGGCTTTATTTGGTTTTAATTCTTTAAGTAATTTTTCAATGCCTCTCACTGTGATATGGATAGGGGGCATTTGTGAGGATCGGTTTTGGTTGGGGAGCTGGGGAGGTTGGTTAGGTTTTCATTGGTGAATACAGACTGGAATTGGTTTGAGAGGATATCTGCTTTGGATTTGCTGTCTGTGTGAAGGATGCCTTTGTCTTTTAGTGGGGAGATTCCTGTTGAGTCTTTATTGAGTGATTTTATGTAGTGCCAAAAGGATTTTTTCTTTGTCTTGTTCTGGATCGATTATATGTGCGAGATATTTCCAGTATTCTGATTGGATCTTCTTTTGGGTAGCTTTACGGTATTTCCGGAATGATGTCCAGTCAGTTTCTCTTTGGTATTTCTTTGCTTTGTTGTATAGTCGTTGTTTTTTGTTTATCATTTTTTTAATGTCTTTATTAATCCAGGGGAGTGAGTACCGTTTGGAAGAATATTTGAAGGGGATGAATTGGTTCATGATTTCCTGGAGGCTGTGTTTGAAGAGGTCCCAAAGTGGTTCTGGGGAGTCAGTGAGTGGGGCTTGGTTTTGAATTTTGTTTCCTAGGTCCTGGAGTTCTTGATCAATGTGTTTCCATTCTGCCTTGTGGTATTTGAAAACTTTGTACGGAGGGGGATATTCCTGGGCAGGTTTATGTTGATGTTTAATAAGGGGATACTGTCATGGTCACTGATGCCTGGTATGCTATGTGTGCTTTCTATGAGGGAGGGGTTTGTAGTGAGGAAAAGTTCTAGGATGTTTTTGCCTCTAGTAGGTTCCCGTACAGCTTGGTGAAGGTGGAAGTCTTTAGTCAGATCTAGTAAATTAGTAGATGTTTTGTCATTTTCTGGGCAGGTTAGGGAGGTCCAATTAATCTTGGGACAGTTAAAGTCGCCAGCTATACATATATTGTGTTTTCCATTTTGGCTGATTCTGCTTATTGAGTGTCTTAGACGGGTCAGTCCTGTCTCGTCGGTTGGTGGTCGGTAGAAACTGCAGATGTAAAGATCTGGGTTGTTTTTTGCTTAAATTTTTGCCCAAATAAGTTCTGCATCAGTGTCTAGGTCGGCTTGTGTGGAAGAATTGATGGAGTTTTTTTATTGCTAGGAGTACTCCTCCACCCTTGGAGGATTGATCTTTTCTATAGACTATGTAATTATCGGGTAGGATTTCTAAGGTGTCAATTTTCTTGTGTAGCCATGTTTCACATCCAAAAATAATATCAGGGTTGGTATTGTCTATTGTCAGTTGAAGGTCAGGTTTTTTTGTTTTTTAGGCTCTGAAAGTTTATAACAATGGCTCTTAAGTTGTTGTTTTTGTTCCGAACTTTGATCTTTTCTCTCAAGGGGGGCTCAGGTTGGGTTGTGCAAGGGGAGGAGTGTGCTATAGGGCTTCCGTAGCTGGAGACTGAACTAAAGCGGAGGGAGTTTGAGTCATTGTCAGAGGAGGAGAATCTGTTGCTGTCACAGTCAGTGTCGTAGGGTGGGTCAAAGAAAATGCTAGATAGATTTGGCAGGCCACACCCAGGGCAGTACCAGGAGACATTTTCCATATTGGTTTTATTCATACAAGAATATATCTTGTTGGATATTTTGGTGCATTTTGTGTGAAACCATGTGTTACATGAGTCGCAGCATGTGGCTTTTTGGTTGGATGCTACAGGTTTATTGCATGTACCACAAGGGAATTTGATTGGGCCTGGGTTTGTTGGGGTGTCATTTGCCAGTGCCAACAAAAGCATGCCTATATAGAGTCCGGTGAATTTGCCTGGTCGTGTTGCATAACGAAGCTGTCTGTGGGTGATCGAAAGAAGAGAATGCTTTAAGAATGTCACGTCTTTGGTAATTTCTTCAGTGTTGTATGTGGATATTGGTGACTGGGACAGTCTAAGTATGATTGCTATACCAAGGAATACAAGCGGGGCTTGGAACGATGTCATTCTTCTTGTTGGTTGTTTATGTT
>JAODUO010000563.1:355000-380000 GCA_025642075.2 Ridgeia piscesae
ACGAAATGATAAATAAAATTGATATAGGGGACTGGTAGTAGGCTCTTGTTGGTCGGGCAAGAAGTATTTTTAGGGGAGGCTTCCGTTATCTCGTTAACAGAACGTCAAACGGAGAATTACATTAATCTCACAATTATTAAAACAGTGTTTTGCGACTCACATTTCAGTACTATTACTGAATGTTGTTATTTCCATTACATTTTATGCAAAATAATTTAGATTTTTATGACAGCGATGATTGATTAAAATGTTAATACAATAGGTGTACACTATTATATCATGCAAGTATTACATATAACATTCTTGCACTTGTTTCCATTGTAGTCAATGATGCCTGGCTGTAGTCTATGTACCTGGTACCTTTCAACTGACACGTGCCAGCTGTTTTCAAATATTTATCAACATTTTCATCACAGCATTATACGAATGCATAATATATTCGAATTATAATATTGCTACAGGCCACACTACAATGCAAAAGTGAGACAAGGCAGAGGAGGGGCTAAGATTAAGGCAGTCACATGGCTATGGCAAATGCCGGGAGGATACGTAGTCTGTTGGAGTCTCATATCTGATCAATCCAGGTAATTTAAACATTTTAACAATCAACAACGTATAAATTATAAAAAAAATATTTTAATATGTCCATTTAAATACACATTGTTTTCATTCACATATTATCTTGAACATGGAAAACTAGAATGACCTTTGTTCTTGTTAGACATTAATGCACAGACATTAATGCACATGCACTATGTGAGTCGGGGGGGACGATAGATACTCAAAAAGTATGAGTACTTGAGTACGATTACTCCATCTCAGCTGGATGCTGATATGAATATTTATAAAAGTAACTCTTTTTTACATTTACCTAACACGTTTTCAATGTTTTAATGCTGCTTTGCTTGTTATCTGATGAAATAAATACATTATATCAAGTGCAGTGATTGTACCTGTAGTTATACTTATATTGTGCTTGCCATTATTTTGAGTCAATTTCATGAAATAGTTTTGGTAAAAGTTTTTACTTTATGATGTCTTTACTTATATACAATTTAACAAGTACACCCACCCATTAATACAGACAAATAAAATATCACATAGAGGGTCAGATTCAGAAATCGTCTTGAGGGCACAAAAACCTCTACTGGCCTTTGAACCAAATTGTGTAGTCTACATTTTTATTGATACCGCATAGCTTCAGCTTCCACTGTCTCATCTGGAGTGGTGATATCGGAAAATGCCACAACTTATTATTATCACTTAAACTGGGTCATATTTCAAACAATATAGAAGCACATTAGCATTGACCTATTATAAAAAGTTTGCAGGCATATCAAATTCCTACAATGTGGGAGGCACATCCACAGGGCCCCAGGCCACTTGGATTCACAAATGACATACATCTGTACCATTTTTATAAAAGGTTTGTTGAGAGAGTAAATTAATGTATATTACAACACTCATTTACCTGAGGTGATGAGCTTTTCCGCATGCCCTATGGTGATGATACCTCAAGTTCTGAAAATGTGACACATTTGAATTTTAATGTACTTGAAAAAATTGCAATGTTATGAACGATCACATTATCATCATTGCTTAATATATTAAATTATTATTATAACTATAATATTATAATATTGTCATTATGAATAAGTATAACGAAGGCCTAAGTGCAACTGTTACGGATCACTTATAATGCATTTATATTATAAACCTGCTACATACCATATGTGACATAAACATTACATAGTTACAGTATTATAATCAATCACTGACGTGTCGTAGTTATCTAAGTATAGGCCATAGTCTATGCCTGGCGTAATCATACTCGTAGCATAGCCATACCTTGGACTTGGTATTTTGTCGTACCATGGCATTGGCTGAATAAGCGCTAAGGTTGAAGGTAAACAATAACATAAATTTAATAAAAACAACAGGAATATCAATGACGTATACTCATACGCCTAAATATAATATATCTCAGCTATAATCACGTATATATATATATATATATATATATATATATATATATATATATATATATATATATATATATATATATATATATATACGTGATTATAGCTGAGCAATTCGTAATTACTAACCTATCTGGAAGAACATCTGTGCGAACGCTGCATGCTGACTGTGTAGTCAGTGCCAGTTCGCCGGCCCATGGGCACGGTGTCCGTAGCTTGCAAAGCCAGGGCACTGTGACTGTCACTGTTCCGAAGTCATGCTATTCACTGCTTGGTTCCATATTCTTTCCCAATCATGCGTCGATGCTGTCTTTGTCTGCTTAATTTGCCGTGTTGGTGGCATATAAAAATCATGTTTGTGCCGAAACTCGCTGTTCCTAAATATAAACAACTCGACAGGATGAAGGTCACTCTCGCCCCCAAGTCTCGTTCGCGTGAAGACTAAAGCGTATTCCGCTCAAATCTCCATTTCCATAGTTACGTTTCGTACAAAGTTTCGACCGGATTCATTCGAAACGAAAATCGAAATAGTTCTTATTTATTTTATTAATTTCAGAAAAAAGAAGTAACATGTATGCATAAACCAACTAAGCAATCATTAGGGAGTATGTGATACCTCCGCTGTTTGTGAAATTACTAAAAATCACTAGGAGCAAACGATTTTTACGCGAATGAGTGGAGGGAGCAGCTTTACTAAAAGACAGACCAAGACTGCTGTCCCTAAGGGAAAGCAAAGTGGGTGTCTCTATCAGAAAGCCTTCGCTGCAGAAGAAGGGTCGGGCCCGCCGAGCCATCGGTACGGCATTGTCCGAAGAAGTGCGTGATCAGATCAATGGTGTATATAAGGTAACATAAAGGTAATTTTTATGTAGTGCATTATCCAATATTTGGGATTGCCGAAATACCTTTACACGTTACTCCGTGGAACACCTGTTCAAACGAACACCTTGTCGACTTCGATGCAAATAAAACATGAAGTACACAAATAACAATCAATGTATACAGCCAGGTACTCATGCATAGTGCTGAGTCACCTGTAGCGACGCAGAGTGAACGAACCAACTGGCTATGGCTACACAATGTGTCGCGCTTACATTTTTCCGGTCATTATAAACGTTCCGATTGACATTTCTGCGCATGCGCGCATGCGCGATAAATGTAAAATCATCAATGTGCAGCGAAAAGACAAAGCATTGTTTGTGTAAACGTCACGGGCTGTTCGTGAACTCTGCTCTAACGATTACTGTGAATAGTTGCTTAAAATGTCGTTCAATACAATAACATGTTACGTTTGTTTAAATCACTGTCACGGATTATGGCGCACTACAGTCACGTCATTTACGCTTGCTATCAAAACATGCCTCAAAACATGCTTGCCTCGTGTTAATTTGCGACAAATAACTTTGCTGCGAGGTTATATACATCCTAGCGAACAACGCGTAGTATTTACACCATAAATGCATTGTCCTTTCGGTGCACATTGATGATTTTACAATTATCGCGCATGCGCAGAAACGTCAATCGCAATGTTTATGACGCCGGAAAAATGTAAGCGCTACAGCGGTACCAGAGGATCCGAACCAGGGTCCTTTTGGTTGAGTGTCCGCCGCCCTAACCAATGAGCCACAGAGCTCTACGAATATACGCAACTCCGGCCACACGGACCTGTAGGAACAAGGCGCTGACGGGGTCGAACAAGGACATAAATGAGTCGCCCCATTCAGTCGTATGGCAAAAGTGCCGGAAGACCAGCTTCTTTCACCTGTTTCGTGTTGTGTTTTCCACGTATTCAGCTGTGCCGGAGTTTAATCCCGGCCACGATACATAGGTCCAACAGAGGCACGCCGCGTGATTGTAATTACCTCGAACGATCGGTCGGTAGTGTCCGCTGAGATGGTGGACCTCCGTCGTCTGCGGCTGTCACGTCGTCCGGTCACACGCCTTTTTCATTCGCTATCGGGTTACCCATGTCACATAAGAATAGTGCAATTACGATCGCCATCAGACACGAGAGAGTGTCTAGTTGTCATGCAAACATGTGCATGTTGCCATAGCAACGCACCCGTTAGGTCACTGCTGTATGACGTTGTCTGATAGTGTTTCGGGGCCTTAAACTTCAAAAGTAGGTGAGAAACAGCGCCCAGATAATTTGTGACGTAGTTTGTTTCACAACAATGGTGCGGTCAATGAAAGCCTACAGCAGTGCGTCCAACAACTTTCTTCTAATTAATCGCTGACGTAAAAATTGGTATGGTAGATGCAAATGGTTAGTCTCCGTTATATTTTATTCTGTTGAATAACAACATGTTTCCCTTGAACATTCCATAACATTTAAGTTATCTATTTTGATAAATATGGGATTAAAAGGTAGTTTCCTCCATTCAATTCATATAAGACAAGTTAATGTGGGTCTTCCTTGATTTATTTTAAATGTGATGTCGAATACTGCCAAGCTGAGATTTCATTAAACCAGCACGCACGCCGGATACTGCACGCAACGCGCACACGGCACACACACACGCATCTAATAGCAATTCGGCGCGCAGCTACATTTACGATTTGTCAATTCCTTCGTTGCTCGATAAAGAGACGAGTTGCGTCATTTGTCTGTCGTGTCTTCCGTTACGTCACAACGTGGCCGCAACAAATTGAGTCGACTAATGTTAAAGCGCCACGGTCTTGCGATGACGGAAGGAGAGGCTTGGCTCGGCGAATGTTTGTCGATTCACAACGTGTTCTTCTTTGTATTCAGCGGCAACTGCAGCGTAATGGGCCGGCGGATGTGGTTCGATAGCGACAAAAACACATTCTTTGTTACAGTCTAGCGTAAGTCCACCAGGGTCAAACGGACATGAATTCCCTAGTGTAGTGATTGAGCATCATAGCAGAAATTGGTTTTTATCTGGCGATTGGAAAGATGACCATTTATTGTCTAAACGTGTTCGTAATTTATACTGATAATAATTCGTTATTGGCAAATACGATCCGTATTTCAGAAGAGACTCAGCCGCTGACGTGAATGATATTGTAATGTAACAACGCATCTCCGCTGTCAACGTCGTATCGTCTTTAATAGCAGAATGAACGTATGTTATCACTTTCATAAATATCTTCCTCATCACCAACATCTACCCTACTACCATCACCGCCATCATCACAACTACCACCACCATCAGTACTGCTACCAACATAACCACCACCATCACCAAATAATCGCCATCTCTACAATAACTAACATCATCACCACCATCACCACCATCATCTCCATCAGTGTACCTACCACCATCAAAAACAACATCACCAGGACCATCATGACCACCATCATCACCTACATTGCCGAAATTACCACTACCTTCATCTTTACAATCGCCACCTCCACTGACTCCATCCCAATTATCTAACGCCTAATCTTGAATACATTGCAAAAGATGTACGGGCAGTACTACCATTACTCCACCTAGCGGGTCTTTTCTAACTTATTTACGTGTGTGTGTGTGTGTGTGTGTGCGTGCGTGCGTGTGCGTGCGTGCGTGCGTGCGTCCGTGCGTGCGTGCGTCAGTGCGTGCGAGCGTACGTACGTTGTGTTGCGTGCGTGCGCGCGCATGTGTGTGTGCATAAACGTGGTCATATAGAAATTGTTTACGAATACAGGTAAAATCGTGTAATTCACGCCGATTTTCCCCCATAGCCAATATTTAAGCCAAAGTAAAACCCAAAATCAACTACTTATTACATTATTTATTGCATTGTACTATACTGGTTTATATTATAGTATTCGTGAGCCAAAAGTTTGTTTCTGCCTCAGTTGTATTAACATTGATCGCCGAACGTCTGGCGATACAGTACGCGTAGTCTTGATTGATGCTGTATTCACTAGCGCATTCATGTAGACTCAAAAAGTCAACGGCAACGCGATGAAGTCCACACGGGCGCTTTCTTGCAGCACCACGCCACCGATATGACAGCGGCGAAATGTGCAGTCGCTCGTTGGCGGCGTCCGTGTAATTCGTCGGAGTCATTGGCAGTTCGGTTGACGCTGGGCGCTCTACGCCACCGCCCAAGTCGACGTCAGATTTGCTCTAGAGCGATGCAATCGATGCTGGCCGTCAAGCCGGTGTGAGGGGCGCTCGTCTCTTAGTTGGCCGCCGACTACCAAGGCGATATGCAGCTTCAGCGGTTCGCCGTTGACCGCAGTAGGAATACCGCGTCTACGTCAGACAAGACATCGGCGCCGGCGGGTGAGTGTTCTGCAGTGCTTGCGTTGGGTGCCATGTTAGAGGGAGGATGCCAACTCTTCTGGTCAGATTTGACCGAGCAGTGATGTGTAACGGAACTCTGCTGTCTAGAACGTTGGAAAGTTAAACATCAAATGGTATTGCGGTTAACTCTGCTCGCGTTGACAGTATTGTCAATCAACTTTCTTTTGACACTGGATGTTTTGTTACCTTTTGAGCGTGTTTCAGCCGGAATCTTTCAAATGACGAACACTGTTCCGAGCTATATAGCATAACTAAACACAAATTGACAGGCAGTAAGCCTTCAACATGCATGTGTGGTCATAAGGACGTAATAGTAAATGAAAAAATATATATATATATCTTTCATTACTATATATATATATATATATATATATATATATATATATATATATATATATATATATATATATATATATATATATAGGAGGTACATAACTTGCAGTGGTTTACTGGACGTTTTTCTTCGTTCGTTACAAGCAAATGTGTTAGTGCGAACAGATACACACCAACATGTTAGCACGAACACATGTTGTGCACGTGTATCAGATGATGCACGTGAGTTGTGATAGTATAATTATGTGTCGTTACTGCTAAGACATTTACATAACTGTGGTGAGTGTTAAACCATTGTTGTTTCAACGTACACTGAGAAAGTTGATGACGCAATAACTGTTTTTTAAGAGTCGTAATACAATAATTACAATGATCCGTTACGTTGCGACTACCAGGACAATAGGACAACATATAAGTGAAACTACGGCAATGGTTGTTACAAGAAAAACTATAAAAACAAATTCCTGTTGACGGCACTTGTGTCTGATTATGTAAACATAGTAACACTGAGACGCTTGGGAAACGGTAGGTGATCGGTTGCTTGCAAATTCCGATCTAACCGCCGCAGGGATGTCAAGCCAGAAAAGCACTGGGAGCATACATATATGTATGTTTATAACTTCGAGGTGCGCAGCATCACACATAACCTTTTTCTGACCAGATTCGAGTCACGCGTTCAATCTGCAAGGCTAACAGTTTGTTGCGTAAGTTGCTGCGGCGTAGGAGTTAGAACGTCAGTCTTCCGCAACTAAACGTCGCTGGGACCTGGGATCAAAGGATCTTGTTGCCGGTTCCAAATGTGCTTGCTACAAATCAGACGGAAGATGATTGTTGTTCAGTTTTGTGAATTATAAACCTGTTCACAGAGGTCATGGGAGTAAATATTTGAGTATTGCACTAAGTACTGCTGTAAACGAAAAGGACTGTTGGTGCTTAAATTAATGTTTCATAGTAGTGCGGAATTGCAGCGTCAAAGAGAAATACAATTCTTTGATCTTAAAGCGAAAAATAGCGTATGTACAAAACAATAGTTAGGCGTCACTTCGAATGTCGTTCTTGTTCGCCCATCCGTCGGGGATGATGACCATGACATCACTGATCTGTCGCATGTAGGCGATGTGTCGCAGTTCGGACATGGAAGAGCAGTAATACTCGCAGAGCCTGTTTCCGCAGCACTGGATTTACTTCAGCCTTTGAAATCAACAACGAGTCTTGGGAAAGCCTAGCACCTGAGTGAGGCACCTGGCGCAGCCTGATCCGGAAGGGAGCTGAGTCGAATATCGTATACAAGCACGGAGGCCATATTGCAAGGATGCATGTGTGCTAGAAAGAGTACGCCGGACAGCGACAAAAATGATACCAAAACTCATGGATCTAAGCTAAGAAATACGCCCAAAAGAATGTGGTGTGACAACACTAGAGACCAGGAGATTCAGAGGAGATCAGTCAGACAGAAGTGTTTAAAATATTGAATGGTTATGAAAACATTGATATAAATACCTTTTTGTGTCAGTTAAGTTATATGATATGAAGTTAAATTAGTAAAGGAGCAAAGTAGATTAGATATAAGCAAGTCTTCTTTTTCACAAAAAGATTGTGAATGGATGGAACAGATGGCATGCTGATTTTGTGAGGCATAGTTCCGTGAATATGTTTAAAAATAAAGTCGCACACATCTCAGAAAGGCAGGATACACGTAGACACACTGGGCTGGAATCTCGATAGGCCGAAAGGTTTCCTTGACCACCTGCCATCTGGTTTACATCACATGGCATTAATGTAGCGCTTTCATTTAGAGACTTATAAACTCAACCATAATTTACATTTTTGTAGAATAATATTACATCTATGTCGTAATTTAGTTTCACTAAAAATCAATAAGCATGTATTTAAGCTAGCACCAACAGTCCGCAGCATGGAGGACAGCAAAGGCCAATATCACTTGACAGTCCGTCACAACTGTCCAGTCCAACACTACACGAATATCCACACCACAAGAGAGCACAACACAACTAGACAGTCCAACACCAATCGACAGTCCAACACCAATCGACAGTCCAACACCAATCGACAGTCCAACATCAATCGACAGTCCAACATCAATCGACAGTCCAACACCAATCGACAGTCCAACATCAATCGACAGTTCAACACCAATCGACAGTCCAACATCAATCGACAGTCCAACATCAATCGACTGTCCAACACCAATCGACAGTCCAACACCAATCGACAGTCCAACACCAATCGACAGTCCAACACCAATCGACAGTCCAACATCAATCGACAGTCCAACACCAATCGACAGTCCAACATCAATCGACAGTCCAACATCAATCGACAGTCCAACACCAATCGACAGTCCAACACCAATCGACAGTCCAACATCAATCGACTGTCCAACACCAATCGACAGTCCAACATCAATCGACAGTCCAACATCAATCGACAGTCCAACACCAATCGACAGTCCAACATCAATCGACAGTCCAACACCAATCGACAGTCCAACATCAATCGACAGTCCAACACCAATCGACAGTCCAACACCAATCGACAGTCCAACATCAATCGACAGTCCAACACCAATCGACAGTCCAACATCAATCGACAGTCCAACACCAATCGACAGTCCAACATCAATCGACAGTCCAACACCAATCGACAGTCCAACATCAATCGACAGTCCAACATCAATCGACTGTCCAACACCAATCGACAGTCCAACACCAATCGACAGTCCAACACCAATCGACAGTCCAACACCAATCGACAGTCCAACATCAATCGACAGTCCAACATCAATCGACAGTCCAACACCAATCGACAGTCCAACATCAATCGACAGTCCAACATCAATCGACAGTCCAACACCAATCGACAGTCCAACACCAATCGACAGTCCAACACCAATCGACAGTCCAACACCAATCGACAGTCCAACATCAATCGACAGTCCAACACCAATCGATATTCCAACACCAATCGACTGTCCAACACCAATCGATATTCCAACACCAATCGACTGTCCAACACCAATCGATATTCCAACACCAATCGACTGTCCAACACTAATCGACACTCCAACACCACGCGACAGTCCAACACCACGCGACAGTCCATCGACGCCACTCCTAGTGACTGTCTTACTGAATATCACTCTATAGCAAAACACGAGTCGAAGTTCCAACACAACAAACCCACGTCACCTATCGTTCGAACACCACCAACAACATCGCTCACCCGCGCCACCACCACTCCGTGGTCCACGACATGCCACCACCACTCCGTGGTCCACGACACGCCACCACCACTCCGTGGTCCACGACACGCCACCACCACTCCGTGATCCACGACACGCCACCACCACTCCGTGGTCCACGACAGGCCACCACTACTCCATGGTCCACGACACGCCACCACCACTCCGTGGTCCACGACACGCCACCACCACTCCGTGGTCCACGACACGCCACCACCACTCCGTGGTCCACGACACGGCCACCACCACTCCGTGGTCCACGACACGCCACCACCACTCCGTGGTCCACGACACGCCACCACCACTCCGTGGTCCACGACACGCCACCACCACTCCGTGGTCCACGACACGCCACCACCACTCCGTGGTCCACGACACGCCACCACCACTCCGTGGTCCACGACAGGCCACCACCACTCCGTGGTCCACGACACGCCACCACCACTCCGTGGTCCACGACACGCCACCACCACTCCGTGGTTCACGACACGCCACCACCACTCCGTGGTCCACGACACGCCACCACCACTCCGTGGTCCACGACACGCCACCACCACTCCTGGTCCACAACAGCCACCACCACTCCGTGGTTCACGACACGCCACCACCACTCCGTGGTCCACGACACGCCACCACCACTCCGTGGTCCACGACACGGCCACCACCACTCCGTGGTTCACGACACGCCACCACCACTCCGTGGTCCACGACATGCCACCACCACTCCATGGTCCACGACAGGCCACCACCACTCCGTGGTCCACGACACGTCACCACCACTCCGTGGTCCACGACACGCCACCACCACTCCGTGGTTCACGACACGCCACCACCACTCCGTGGTCCACGACATGCCACCACCACTCCATGGTCCACGAGAGGCCACCACCACTCCATGGTCCACGACATGCCACCACCACTCCGTGGTCCACGACATGCCACCACCACTCCATGGTCCACGACATGCCACCACCACTCCATGGTCCACGACATGCCACCACCACTCCGTGGTTCACGACACGCCACCACCAATCCGTGGTCCACGACACGCCACCACCACTCCATGGTCCACGACACGCCACCACCACCACTCCGTGGTCCACGACACGCCACCATCACTCCGTGGTCCACAACACGCCACCACCACTCCGGGGTCCACAACACGCCATCACCACTCCGTGGTCCACGACACGCCACGACCACCACTCCGTGGTCCACGACACGCCACCACCACCACTCCGTGGTCCACGACACGCCACCACCACCACTCCGTGGTCCACGACACGCCACCACCACCTCCGTGGTCCACGACACGCCACCACCATCCCACTCCGTGGTCCACGACACGCCACCACCACTCCGTGGGTCACGCCACCGCCACCACCACTCCGTCGTCCACGACGACTAACTGCTCAGCCCGTCCAGTCGCCGGCCAGACAGCGCGGTCCCAGGAAGACGGATGATGACCGTCGCCCGGCCCGCGTCGCTCAGGTCCTCGCCAAGACGGTCGCCGTCGGAATACCAACCTCCACCGTCGCCGCTCCGGCCCGGCCCGGACCGGCCTCAATCGATACGACGACCTGACTATCGGAGACAATCAGGCGGGATGATACAGAAAATTGTCATGTAGACATCGCGTCGCGCGTTTCGGGATTACGACAGGAGTCGTGATCGAACTGCCGTGTGTCTGCGCCTTGTTTTCGTCGGGTTGTCTTCGGTAGCTTGCTGATTCGTCTCCGTGGAACATCCTAGTGTCGTCAACGTCACCACAATTGTTGCAAACGTCACCGTCATCATCGTCGTGATCGTCGTTTTCATTGTCGTCACCATTGTCGAACCATTATTCACAACATCATAATATTAATAAGCATTATTATAATCGTCTTCGTCGTCGTCATCATCATCATCATCATCATCATCATCACCACCGTCACCGTCACCGTCACCGTCATCGTCATCGTCATTCATTCGTCATCGACATTCACGTCATCATAATCGTAATACATCGTATTTCATCGTCATCGTCATCGTCATCGTCATCGTCATCGTCATCGTCATCGTCATCGTCAACGTCATCGTCATCGTCACCGTCACCGTCACCGTCACCGTCATCGTCATCGTCATCACCACCACCACCACCACCATCACCATCATCATCACCATCACCATCACCATCACCATCACCATCATCATCATCATCATCATCATCATCATCATCAACATCATCATCATCATCATCATCACCACAATTACAGTCAACATCGTCATTATCGTCAATATAATGATTACTTTATTACAATCAACTCACTAAGTGTAACAACAATCACCACAGCCGTCGTCACAGCCATTCACTGCCGCGTGTGTGAGCGAGTCATCACTGAATCAGTGGTGCCGATAGAGACGCGAGCACGCCTCAGTGATTATGTCACGCTAACACCTATTACAGTTGTCACAGCCGTCGTCTGTCGCTGTCTCCGTGTCGCCTCATTGCTCTCACACGTCCTCTGTCACTTGGTTCATTCACGCGGTCTGTGTCAGCCGGCGACCCCGTCACCGCCCGTCCGAGCCGAGGCCAACCCGACAACAAGACCGCTCGTTTAGAAATCTTTAATACGTCAATTGATTTCACAGGCGGCGGTGCGCTGGAGGTTTGTATTTAGTCGCACATTAAGCGACTACGGCTTACGAGGCTGTGGACGACAGACGGAACAGGCGCTGCTTAACGACGGGCGCTAGTTTAAATAATAATAATAGCAACAATAACAATAAAATATATCTATAACAATAATAATTGTTGTTGTTGTTGTTGTTGTTAGCGTTAGCGTTAGCGTTAGCGTTAGCGTTAGCGTTAGCGTTAGCGTTAGCGTTAGCGTTAGCGTTAGCGTTAGCGTTAGTATTGTTATTAATATTATTATTTTTGTATTTACTATTATTATTATTACTGTTGTTGTTGTTAGTATTATTATTATTGTTTTATGATGTTCTCCGTAGCGCACCACCTATGGTATCATTTGGACACTGTCTCTCTCGTTCAGGCATATAAGCAATGAACAGCATTGCGTAGATCCATTTTTCTGTCTTTATACGTATGTGCTCTGTCAGCAATATGATACGTCGGCACGTCGTTGCTATCACAGTAAAGTCAACGCGACGACAGTGTGTTTAACTGACGTAACGTAGCCTGTTCGTGGCGCGCAGTGACGGCACACCCGCTCTCGCTCGCTAAATACGTAAGCGTTGCGGGTTCGGACGAGCACAAAATCGATGCAATAAAATCTCGGCATTAAGGGCACTTCCTAATAAGATCATTCTGCCTGCTAATTTGTCCCTGGCAAGCCTTCGGTTGTCTTTGTTTGCAAAAGATGTTATTACTAGGCGATTTAGCACATTAGCTGCGAAGGCGCTACTGACGGAGTGGCTTATCAAAGCCTCTTACGCAGTAACGGCGACCTAGCCTAGTCCTAGGTGTCCTGATTAGCTGGTCATAACCTCGGGCATGACTTTGTGTCATCGTGACTGTGCGCCGGTGTGATCAGACGGCTTAATCAACTGCACCAACGGCACATCGTACAGCGCTTACGATAAGTTACTATAATAATAATAATAATAATAATAATAATAATAATAATAATAATAATAATAATAATAATAATAATAATAATAATAATAATAATAATAATAATAATAATAATAATAATAATAATAATAATAATAATAATAATAATAATAATAATAATAATAGTTGTTGTAATAATAATAATAATAGTAGTTGTTGTAATAATAATAATAATAATAACAATAATATATGTTATGTGGTATAAAATATGTTATATTACCACTATGTCGTTATATATGTAAACTGGCAGAATCTGAGATGCAGAAAGTATTAATGGCGCATATAGAAACCAATATGATGAACCTTTCATACAATGGCACGATTAATAATCAGTGGGAGACTCTTTGTGAGAAAGTGTACACACAATATCTGTTGACACTCTGGGGCACATAACCAGGAAACACCAGGATTGGTTTGATGAAAATGATGCTGAGATTTTATCACTGCTTGAGGAAAGGCGTAGGACACATGATGCATTTTTGTCCCAACAAACAAGAAACCGAAAACTGCGCTACACGCAAGCAAAATCTAAACTGCACAAAAGCTACGAGCAATTCAAAATGCCTGGTGGGACAAGAAAGCTGATGAACTACAACAGCTAGCTGATGGAAATTCTTCAACAGGATTCTTTGCTGCAATCAAGCAGGTCTATGGTCCACACAAAAACTGCTGTTGCGCCGATTAGAGATGCGAAAGGTTCACAAATGCTCACAGAGAAACCAGCAATGGTGTCTAGGTGGAGGGAATATTTCAGCGACCTACTGATTTGCCCAGCAACTGCTAGAGAAGAAGCACTTGCGTCAATAGATCAATACCCCAGTCCAGGAAGACATGGCAAACCCACCAACATTAGAGGAAATCTTAGCTGCCATCAAACCTATGAAATCAGGAAAAACAGGACTAGATGGCATACCTGCTGAAATCTATAAATATGGAGGTGCAGCTCTTCATGCTCAATTGCTGAAATTCTACCACATTTGTTGGACAGCTAAAGAACCATTTAAAGATGCCTTGATAATTGCAATATACAAAAAAGGGTGACTGTGGAAACTATCGAGGCATTTCGTTACTCTCAACTGCGGGGAAAATTCTGGCAAAAATCCTTCTGAAAAGACTACAGAACATTGCAGAGGTGATCCTCCCAGAAAGCCAATGTGGATTTCGTCGCTCACGCTCTACAATTGACATGTTATTCACCTTACGACAACTACAGGAAAAAGCAGTTGAACAACAGCAAAGCCTGTACATGGTCTTCATTGACCAGTCGAAAGCTTTTGACACAGTGGACAGGTCAACCTTGTGGACTTTACTAAGGAGATATGGATGTCCCGAGACTTTTGTCAAGATAAGTCAAGAATTCCACGATGGTATGGCTGGAGCAGTGTCTATCGGTGGATCAACTACTGATCCTTTTGAAATTAGCCATGGACTAAAGCAAGGATGTGTTTTGGCACCTACCTTGTTCACTCTCTTTCTGGCAGCACTACTGTCTACAGTGTCCGAGCATCTTAGTACAGGAGTTTTCATCCGCACTAGATCCGATGGAAAACTATTCAAATTGGCTAGACTAAAGGCAAGCACAAAAACTCGAGAACTCTGCATTCGTGAACTACTATTTGCAGATGATGCTTCTATCGTTGCCCATACACTAGAAGACATCAGAGAGATATGCAAGCAGTTTGAACAAGCTGCAACCATGTTTGGACTTACAATCAACACAAAGAAAACTGTGACGCTCTACCAACCACCACCCGGCCAAACCTCAATCGATCCACATGTTGAAATCTATGGCATGCCACTAAAAGCAGTTAAGAACTTCACATACCTGGGCAGCACTGTTGCATCTGACAACACCATTGATGTGGAAATTAACAACCGTATTCAAGCTGCCTCTGGAGCCTTTGGAGGACTGTGGAAGCGTGTATGGTCACAACATGGTATTTCAGTCTCCACAAAGTGCAAGGTGTACAAGGCAATTGTGCTTCCAACACTACTGTACTCAGCAGAGACATACACTCTCTATCGTCGCCATTTTAGAAAACTCTCCAAAGTGCATCTCCGACATCTACGATAAATCCTGCAGATCTCATGGAAAGATCACATTCCAAACGTTGAAGTCTTGGGACGGGCTAATATGTCCACCACTCTAACGGCTTCCCAACTCCGTTGGACTGGACATATCATCCGTATGAATGACAGCAGATTACCAAAGGCTGTATTCTATGGAGAATTAACCGAAGGGAAACGTCTTCGTGGTGGACAACGGCTGCGATACAAAGATGTAGTCAAACGACACCTAAAGGCTACACACATCACCGTAGACCACTGGGAGACCGTTGCAAAAGATCGACAACAGTGGAGGCAGGCCATACACAGAGGAAAAAGCCACATTGAAGAAAAGATACAACAAAAATACCAACACGATCACAATCTCCGCCATGGCCTTCCAGACCCTTCTGCCCCTGTCATCTTCTGTGTCAACTGCGGGAGAGGGTTTAAATGTCAAATTGGACTATTCTCTCACCAACGAGCAAAGCATGTAACGGACGAACCCCTACACTGATATAATACACGCGCCCATTTGTTCGGTCTGCTGTAGGTGCCACTCGTTGTGCGGTACCGATCACCTTACGGCGTTTCATGTATTCATTTCATCACATAGTTATAGGTATCATAAAACAGGCCACAGACCACATGCAATAGCACACTGGGAATCTTTGTGTTCATACCAAAATGGCCTGCTTGTCATTTGGGGCATCCCTGGTGCGCATTCCTGGTACTGTCGGTGCCGTGGTCCGTGTTTGTACACAGTGCTTGGCTTATCCTATATTTGACGACCTTTTGAGCACCTTTGGCTTCGGCCGACCCGAACAGACCAGTTCTCTTGAACGCCGACTCGGCATTTCAAAAAAGAATTCCACTAAGCTGCAATCATTGCACCAAAGCTCCTCGTTGGCGAAATGCGTTCACCGTCTGTAACAAATCTGTACCTAAATCGTCGAGTGAACTAGTGGGACACTCTATGGCGACAGGATCACAGCCCACGTTCGAAATAGCAGCATGGTGATTTAAAAATACAGGACAGCTCAAATCGAAGTCCTGCTTTCTCTTCCGCCAAAAAGTAATCCTAACAAAAGTAAAGGTAAGTTATTATATATAGCGCAGAATCAGGTCCTCGGGAGTGTTCAAAGTGCCTTGTACTTTACTTCCGTGGCAGACACCGTTCAATCAGACACCGTCGCGGCTTCTCTGACAAGCATCAAGCCACGCTGCAATTAATACGCGAAGGCTCATTGTACAAATATCCACCACTATCTCACTTATTCACAAAACTGAGTGAACTGGAGCAATATAGAGTGAAAAACATGCCCAAGGTTTTAACACAGGACTCGAACCCAGGTTCTCTTAGTCGAGAGTGCGAAGCTCTACCCCTGAGTCACAGCGCTTTAGAAGCATACTTGCGACATGATTCAGCATTACACACGTGAAGGAAATAACCTGCAGATGTCCAGAATCAAATAAGAATATGCTACGAATAGAATGATGCAGTGTAGATTATTTGTTAGCAAGACACTAAGTATTAGGCCTATCACTAAAACCATTTAAACTTACAGTCTACGTGTATGTTTTTTTAAACACATAAGTAAACTACTTTATCTTAAATTTGGATTCTTGTTGTATTAGTCGTAATTGTTATATAAATGTTATATTTATAATTAATAACACATATTCAAATGTATATTATATGTATATGATATGTACATAAGTTCATAAATAATAATTATTTACTATCGTGTAAGTGTTATTGTTCTCTGTTAATACTATAGCATGCCTTAATGGGAGTAACCTGACTTCACATATTACGTTAGTTATTCATTATGTATGTAGTATATATCTAGGTGAAATAAATGTATTTTATGAGTTCTGTAAAAATAAAGGTAAGAAAGCACTGGTGTATTTCGAGATAAATTGGACAGGTATCATGTTGTTATTGTTCATAATTAATATATGCTACCTGTTGTGGCTGTGCAGATTAACGTGACGTCTGTTTCTGCTTCCGAGATCCTAAATACGCGAAAAAGAATACAATAAATTGTGTTCTCGCAAATAAAAGACGTAGGGCGTGTGTCCTGTGGCCTAGGCTGGGTCTAGGGATTAGTGTAACACTAATTGATCCAAACCATCAATGAAATTGATTAATTTGCGTAATGTAGCGATTCTGTAGAAGTGATAGAGTGCCCGTCGCAGGGACAGTCAGCCAATGTTAGATGAGGTTATAGCACAAGAACAGCCGCATTTGGTTGCCTATGCTACTTTATACCAACACAAACGGCTTGGTCGACGCAGATTATCTCATATGCAAAATTAAGCGGTAATCGGAAGGAACCATTCTAGTTGCGCGGGAGTCGCTGTGCGCAAAGACAGGAAGTGTTGCATTGCCATCGAGCTGATTTCACATCTAATGACAAAAGAATGGTTACACCAACATGTGTACAACCTGACACTGTTATTCACACCTCATGCGTGCGCATGTGCGGATTTTTTTTAAATATTAATGTACTTCCGGTGGTGAAACTTGAGTGGGCCACCCAGACATACTTCTTAGACGATTGTAATAAAACACGTTGACGACGAAGGTGACGTGCCCACGCACAGTGGAGGCTGAGAGGAGGATGGGGACTTGTCAGTCGTCGGTGTTTGGTTAGTTCTGTGGCTTCGACGTATCCGGAAACGGCGAAGGACGTGATGGATACCGGATTCCCTCGGGGCCAGCGACACCTGATCCCAAGGCTTTCCCGCTTAGAGCGCGGCTTAGTGGGTTCGTCAAAGTCGAAATGTTCATTTGAGTCGTCGACGTGATGTCGACATGTGCCGGGCGTCGAAAGGTCCGCGTCGCCGCACGTTACAGACACACTTTAGCTGCGCGTTTGTAGACGTAATCAGGCGGGACGTCGCTTTGTTGTTCCGCGTGGGATTTGTATATGTTCTATTTGATCGGCCATGTTGTGGCACCGACTCCTGACAGACAGGACACGGTCGCGGATTAATCCGTCGACGCCGATCCACGTGTACGTTAGGGATTAACGACACCCAGACGGCACGGTCGTCAGTTGTGATTGTGCGAGCGTTGTGCAGTTTGAGGTGACTCTTCCCTAATTGGTACCGATGGCGCGAGGTGTTATTAGCAGCGACTTGCGTTAGGGAGGAAATGTGAAAATGGCACGATTGAAAAAGACGACGTCAGGTGGCGGCTGTAAGCCTGTTAACTAACCTAGAATTATAAGGTCAGTCACTGACCTATGTGCCACTGTGATGTGTCACCTATGCGGTGTGATTTGCACGCGTCTCGTTTACCAGTGGTTGACACATATATAAAACACTAATATACGTGGAAATTCCCACCCAATTTCAGCCGAGTACCACCTAAAACACACAACCTCTGATATATGGTTCCAGACAGGTGATTCTTAAGCAATGTGTAATTAAAAAAATATTATTATCAAGTTTGTATTCTTCGTGTACGTCTCGTGTCGTGTTTGATGAAGCACTACGCCGGTCATTGCACCGTGTGTGTCGTGTTTGTTAAAGCACTACGCCGGTCATTGCACCGTGTGTGTCGTGTTTGATAAAGCACTACGCCGGACATTGCACCGTGTGTGTCGTGTTTGATAAAGCACTACGCCGGTCATTGCACCGTGTGTGTCGTGTTTGATAAAGCACTACGCCGGACATTGCACCGTGTGTGTCGTGTTTGATAAAGCACTACGCCGGTCATTGCACCGTGTGTATCGTGTTTGATAAAGCACTACGCCGGACATTGCACCGTGTGTGTCGTGTTTGATAAAGCACTACGCCGGACATTGCACCGTGTGTGTCGTGTTTGATAAACACTACGCCGGACATTGCACCGTGTGTGTCGTGTTTGTTAAAGCACTACGCCGGTCATTGAACCGTGTGTGTCGTGTTTGTTAAAGCACTACGCCGGTCATTGCACCGTGTGTGTCGTGTTTGATAAAGCATTACGCCGGTCATTGCACCGTGTGTGTCGTGTTTGATAAAGCACTACGCCGGTCACTGCACCGTGTGTGTCGTGTTTGATAAAGCACTACGCCGGACATTGCACCGTGTGTGTCGTGTTTGATAAAGCACTACGCCGGACATTGCACCGTGTGTGTCGTGTTTGATAAAGCACTACGCCGGACATTGCACCGTGTGTGTCGTGTTTGTTAAAGCACTACGCCGGTCATTGCACCGTGTGTGTCGTGTTTATTAAAGCACTACGCCGGACATTGCACCGTGTGTGTCGTGTTTGTTAAAGCACTACGCCGGTCATTGCACCGTGTGTGTCGTGTTTGTTAAAGCACTACGCCGGTCATTGCACCGTGTGTGTCGTGTTTGTTAAAGCACTACGCCGGGCATTGCACCGTGTGTGTCGTGTTTGTTAAAGCACTACGCCGGTCATTGCACCGTGTGTGTCGTGTTTGATAAAGCACTACGCCGGCATTGCACCGTGTGTGTCGTGTTTGATAAAGCACTACGCCGGCATTGCACCGTGTGTGTCGTGTTTGTTAAAGCACTACGCCGGACATTGCACCGTGTGTGTCGTGTTTGATAAAGCACTACGCCGGCATTGCACCGTGTGTGTCGTGTTTGTAAAGCACTACGCCGGCATTGCACCGTGTGTGTCGTGTTTGATAAAGCACTACGCCGGCATTGCACCGTGTGTGTCGTGTTTGATAAAGCACTACGCCGGCATTGCACCGTGTGTGTCGTGTTTGATAAAGCACTACGCCGGCATTGCACCGTGTGTGTCGTGTTTGATAAAGCACTACGCCGGCATTGCACCGTGTGTGTCGTGTTTGTTAAAGCACTACGCCGGCATTGCACCGTGTGTGTCGTGTTTGTAAAGCACTACGCCGGCATTGCACCGTGTGTGTCGTGTTTGTTAAAGCACTACGCCGGCATTGCACCGTGTGTGTCGTGTTTGTTAAAGCACTACGCCGGCATTGCACCGTGTGTGTCGTGTTTGATAAAGCACTACGCCGGTCATTGCACCGTGTGTGTCGTGTTTGATAAAGCACTACGCCGGTCATTGCACCGTGTGTGTCGTGTTTGATAAAGCACTACGCCGGTCATTGCACCGTGTGTGTCGTGTTTGATAAAGCACTACGCCGGTCATTGCACCGTGTGTGTCGTGTTTGATAAAGCACTACGCCGGACATTGCACCGTGTGTGTCGTGTTTGATAAAGCACTACGCCGGTCATTGCACCGTGTGTGTCGTGTTTGATAAAGCACTACGCCGGACATTGCACCGTGTGTGTCGTGTTTGATAAAGCACTACGCCGGTCATTGCACCGTGTGTGTCGTGTTTGATAAAGCACTACGCCGGACATTGCACCGTGTGTGTCGTGTTTGTTAAAGCACTACGCCGGTCATTGCACCGTGTGTGTCGTGTTTGTTAAAGCACTACGCCGGTCATTGCACCGTGTGTGTCGTGTTTGATAAAGCATTACGCCGGTCATTGCACCGTGTGTGTCGTGTTTGATAAAGCACTACGCCGGTCATTGCACCGTGTGTGTCGTGTTTGATAAAGCACTACGCCGGACATTGCACCGTGTGTGTCGTGTTTGATAAAGCACTACGCCGGACATTGCACCGTGTGTGTCGTGTTTGATAAAGCACTACGCCGGACATTGCACCGTGTGTGTCGTGTTTGTTAAAGCACTACGCCGGTCATTGCACCGTGTGTGTCGTGTTTGTTAAAGCACTACGCCGGACATTGCACCGTGTGTGTCGTGTTTGTTAAAGCACTACGCCGGTCATTGCACCGTGTGTGTCGTGTTTGTTAAAGCACTACGCCGGTCATTGCACCGTGTGTGTCGTGTTTGTTAAAGCACTACGCCGGGCATTGCACCGTGTGTGTCGTGTTTGTTAAAGCACTACGCCTGTCATTGCACCGTGTGTGTCGTGTTTGATAAAGCACTACGCCGGTCATTGCACCGTGTGTGTCGTGTTTGATAAAGCACTACGCCGGTCACTGCACCGTGTGTGTCGTGTTTGTTAAAGCACTACGCCGGACATTGCACCGTGTGTGTCGTGTTTGATAAAGCACTACGCCGGACATTGCACCGTGTGTGTCGTGTTTGTTAAAGCACTACGCCGGTCATTGCACCGTGTGTGTCGTGTTTGTTAAAGCACTACGCCGGACATTGCACCGTAAGTGTCGTGTTTGTTAAAGCACTACGCCGGTCATTGCACCGTGTGTGTCGTGTTTGATAAAGCACTACGCCGGTCATTGCACCGTGTGTGTCGTGTTTGATAAAGCACTACGCCGGTCACTGCACCGTGTGTGTCGTGTTTGTTAAAGCACTACGCCGGACATTGCACCGTGTGTGTCGTGTTTGATAAAGCACTACGCCGGACATTGCACCGTGTGTGTCGTGTTTGATAAAGCACTACGCCGGACATTGCACCGTGTGTGTCGTGTTTGTTAAAGCACTACGCCGGTCATTGCACCGTGTGTGTCGTGTTTGTTAAAGCACTACGCCGGACATTGCACCGTGTGTGTCGTGTTTGTTAAAGCACTACGCCGGTCATTGCACCGTGTGTGTCGTGTTTGTTAAAGCACTACGCCGGTCATTGCACCGTGTGTGTCGTGTTTGTTAAAGCACTACGCCGGGCATTGCACCGTGTGTGTCGTGTTTGATAAAGCACTACGCCGGTCATTGCACCGTGTGTGTCGTGTTTGTTAAAGCACTACGCCGGTCATTGCACCGTGTGTGTCGTGTTTGATAAAGCACTACGCCGGTCATTGCACCGTGTGTGTCGTGTTTGATAAAGCACTACGCCGGTCATTGCACCGTGTGTGTCGTGTTTGATAAAGCACTACGCCGGTCACTGCACCGTGTGTGTCGTGTTTGTTAAAGCACTACGCCGGACATTGCACCGTGTGTGTCGTGTTTGATAAAGCACTACGCCGGACATTGCACCGTGTGTGTCGTGTTTGATAAAGCACTACGCCGGTCATTGCACCGTGTGTGTCGTGTTTGTTAAAGCACTACGCCGGACATTGCACCGTGTGTGTCGTGTTTGTTAAAGCACTACGCCGGTCATTGCACCGTGTGTGTCGTGTTTGATAAAGCACTACGCCGGTCATTGCACCGTGTGTGTCGTGTTTGATAAAGCACTACGCCGGACATTGCACCGTGTGTGTCGTGTTTGATAAAGCACTACGCCGGTCACTGCACCGTGTGTGTCGTGTTTGATAAAGCACTACGCCGGACATTGCACCGTGTGTGTCGTGTTTGTTAAAGCACTACGCCGGACATTGCACCGTGTGTGTCGTGTTTGTTAAAGCACTACGCCGGTCATTGCACCGTGTGTGTCGTGTTTGATAAAGCACTACGCCGGACATTGCACCGTGTGTGTCGTGTTTGTTAAAGCACTACGCCGGTCATTGCACCGTGTGTGTCGTGTTTGATAAAGCACTACGCCGGTCATTGCACCGTGTGTGTCGTGTTTGATAAAGCACTACGCCGGTCATTGCACCGTGTGTGTCGTGTTTGTTAAAGCACTACGCCGGACATTGCACCGTGTGTGTCGTGTTTGATAAAGCACTACGCCGGACATTGCACCGTGTGTGTCGTGTTTGATAAAGCACTACGCCGGTCATTGCACCGTGTGTGTCGTGTTTGATAAAGCACTACGCCGGTCATTGCACCGTGTGTGTCGTGTTTGTAAAGCACTACGCCGGTCATTGCACCGTGTGTGTCGTGTTTGATAAAGCACTACGCCGGACATTGCACCGTGTGTGTCGTGTTTGATAAAGCACTACGCCGGTCATTGCACCGTGTGTGTCGTGTTTGTTAAAGCACTACGCCGGACATTGCACCGTGTGTGTCGTGTTTGATAAAGCACTACGCCGGTCATTGCACCGTGTGTGTCGTGTTTGTTAAAGCACTACGCCGGTCATTGCACCGTGTGTGTCGTGTTTGATAAAGCACTACGCCGGACATTGCACCGTAAGTGTCGTGTTTGTTAAAGCACTACGCCGGTCATTGCACCGTGTGTGTCGTGTTTGATAAAGCACTACGCCGGTCATTGCACCGTGTGTGTCGTGTTTGTTAAAGCACTACGCCGGACATTTCACCGTGTGTGTCGTGTTTGATAAAGCACTACGCCGGTCACTGCACCGTGTGTGTCGTGTTTGATAAGCACTACGCCGGACATTGCGCCGTGTTTTCGTGTTTGTTAAAGCACTACGCCAGTCACTGCACCGTGTGTGTCGTGTTTGATAAAGCACTACGCCGGACATTGCACCGTGTGTGTCGTGTTTGATAAAGCACTACGCCGGACATTGCACCGTGTGTGTCGTGTTTGATAATGCACTACGCCGGACATTGCACCGTGTGTGTCGTGTTTGATAAAGCACTACGCCGGACATTGCACCGTGTGTGTCGTGTTTGATAAATGCACTACGCCGGACATTGCACCGTGTGTGTCGTGTTTGATAAAGCACTACGCCGGACATTGCACCGTGTGTGTCGTGTTTGATAAAGCACTACGCCGGACATTGCACCGTGTGTGTCGTGTTTGATAAAGCACTACGCCGGACATTGCACCGTGTGTGTCGTGTTTGATAAAGCACTACGCCGGACATTGCACCGTGTGTGTCGTGTTTGATAAAGCACTACGCCGGACATTGCACCGTGTGTGTCGTGTTTGATAAAGCACTACGCCGGTCACTGCACCGTGTGTGTCGTGTTTGATAAAGCACTACGCCGGACATTGCACCGTGTGTGTCGTGTTTGTTAAAGCATTACGCCGGACATTGCACCGTGTGTGTCGTGTTTGTTAACGCACTACGCCGGTCATTGCACCGTGTGTGTCGTGTTTGATAAAGCACTACGCCGGTCATTGCACCGTGTGTGTCGTGTTTGATAAAGCACTACGCCGGTCATTGCACCGTGTGTGTCGTGTTTCATGAAGCACTACGCCGGTCATTGCACCGTGTGTGTCGTGTTTGATAAAGCATTACGCCGGACATTGCACCGTGTGTGTCGTGTTTGATAAAGCACTACGCCGGTCATTGCACCGTGTGTGTCGTGTTTGATAAAGCACTACGCCGGTCATTGCACCGTGTGTGTCGTGTTTCATGAAGCACTACGCCGGTCATTGCACCGTGTGTGTCGTGTTTGTTAAAGCATTACGCCGGACATTGCACCGTGTGTGTCGTGTTTGTTAACGCACTACGCCGGTCATTGCACCGTGTGTGTCGTGTTTGATAAAGCACTACGCCGGTCATTGCACCGTGTGTGTCGTGTTTGATAAAGCACTACGCCGGTCATTGCACCGTGTGTGTCGTGTTTCATGAAGCACTACGCCGGTCATTGCACCGTGTGTGTCGTGTTTCATGAAGCACTACGCCGGTCATTGCACCGTGTGTGTCGTGGTTGACGGTGTGATCGTTATAATATTATATGAGCATGTTTGGACCACCATGAAGACACCCCACGTGTTCTGTTGGCCCAGTGATGTCGTACATCAATC
>JAODUO010000563.1:392500-397500 GCA_025642075.2 Ridgeia piscesae
AACAACCGTACTACATGTCTGGTTAGTTATCTAGATCTGACACGTTTGTTTTCTCACAAGGACGTGACTGTTCACAGGTGGACTAAGTCCCCGCCCCGGCGGTTTCGTTGACTGTTTGGTTTAGAGAATGAAAAGTTTAAGCAATACGCGCATTTATTAATAAATCATTTGTATTTGTCTGAAAATAATCAAAGGAATTAAAGTGTTACTTACGAAAATGTGAATAGCCTTTTAATAGGGTCTACTGTATATCAAATGTGACAGCGTTGGTCATTTTGTTTTATTCCTTCTTAGCCAGTATTTATTTACTAGCGTTTCCTATCGAAACTAAATAATCATCTGTATGGAATATCGTTTCCATATAGGGGCGATATCTTGTCACATCAGTCCGAAAGTAGTCGAAAGAAATATCTTTGCGTAAATCCTCAGACGTCTGCCATGTATATTTATCCAGTCTATGTGTCAATTTGGATGGGTTTGTGAATAGCCCCTTTAACGCGATGACGTGGTCAGGTTATCTTCCACACAAATCAAGTTGAATATGTTCGTTCTTTTGCAATGTATGCAGCGACATCAACGACATCAACGACATCAACGACATCAACGACATCAACGACATCAACGACATCAACGACATCAACGACATCAACGACTGTGACTGACGTGTGTACATTTATAACAGAAGCTGCACGGTGTTAAAACACCATAATTTAAATGACAAGTATCATTACATAATAAAGAAGGGTATTATGGCGTAATAATGACGTGTATTATGGCATAATAATAACAAATTCACGGAGGTGATAGAGTATCGATTTTACAGGCAAATGCGATTTCTGGTGAGTCAGAAACCTGGTTTCCCTGGCGGCTGTCTGATTCGGAGTTGGGCTTTGTCGGAATAAACCACGTGATGGTTAACTCGGGCGCTACATTTCGTGGCATTTATGATAATCTTAATCAAATAAAAAAGCGGATGTATTAGAATTACGTCGACATCTTAACATGGTTCATAACTAATAAAGATATCCGGATGTTCTTGTCCGACGTTTTTTGACATGTCTTAAATATTACAACAACTACAAACCGGAAGTGCAGTTATTCTTTTTGGTGTCCGCGTAATATTTAGATGACAAGTTATATTACCCATTTCGACCAACGCGTTCACTTGTAGCGCTCAACTGCATTTCATCCTATCTGGAACTAAGATCGGCTTAATTTCACTCATTTCAATTGACGCGTCTATTTTAGTAATCCACGCAACTACTTCACACGAAGTAGCTCTCCTTGCTCTATTTTTTGCCGCCGCACGTGCTCCTGTCGACTATGCATGTTACGTCGCGTGTTCCTTTCATACTCTTGCCGTCCGTCGTCGGAATTAATTTTATCAAATCGATATTCGTAGGACGCGCGCACAATTGACCAAAATGACGCGAGGTCGACGGTTCGACCAGAAGAGATTAAGCGCAAAACACGATTATTCGCGTCTTTTCATTGCGAACACATTGAACATTTCGCACGATTGATATCTTTCGAACACGGCTTCTTAGCAGCCCTCGCGGTGCATTATCGTGGGTCTGCACTGCACCTGGCCCCGGTGAATTATGTCGTCGAACGGGACTGTGGACACGAGCGGCCGGGGTCCGTAGCCGCGTGTGACTGCCACGCACAAAGATGTCATTACTATTCATGCAGGTAGTAATTAATAGCCAGATATAACGGCGAATCAAATACGTGTACACGCGCGTGTGTAGATGATTGCATGTGTGTACGCTTCGGCGCACAAACATGTACAGGCATGTGCACGCATGTGTGCTTTCCGTGGCGTGTGTGCGAATGTTTGTGTGCGCTTGTGAATGTGCGTGCGTGTGTATGCGGGCGTGCGCGTGTGTGGGCGGCGGACGGACGGACGGACGGACGGACGGACGGACGGACGGACGGACGGACGGACGGACGGACGGACGGACGGACGGACGGACGGACGGACGGACGGACGGACGGACGGACGGACGGACGGACGGACGGACGGACGGACGGACGGACGGACGGACGGACGGACGGACGGACGGACGGGACGGACGGACGGACGGGACGGACGGACGGACGGACGGACGGACGGACGGACGGACGGACGGACGGACGGACGGACGGACGGACGGACGGACGGACGGACGGACGGACGGACGGACGGACACGGACGGACGGACGGACGGACGGACGGACGGACGGACGGACGGACGGACGGACGGACGGACGGACGGACGGACGGACGGACGGACGGACGGACGGACGGACGGACGGACGGACGGACGGACGGACGGACGGACGGACGGACGGACGGACGGACGGACGGACGGACGGACGGACGGACGGACGGACGGACGGACGGACTGTGTAACATTCCGTCCTCCTGTCTTACTGCTCTTTGTCCAGTCGGCTTAGCGACCTGATTAACGACGTGTCATCTGTCTGACTATGATTTTATGATTTACCTGGTATTTAACGCATCCATCAAACTGCGCGACCGGGTACGCGTGAACTATATTCATGGATCCGTCACACTACGGCGGGTTTTACGGCGCAATTTTATGATTTTATAACGCAACACATTCGACATTCGTATCCCGAGTCTTCGTGAAAGTCATCACAGAAAATTAGAAATTGGCTGACACAACATGAGTTACTTCGGTCGAATGGGCAAGTTAATTGCTTTATTGGTAAAGGTGTCATTAACAAACGCCGCTTCGCTGAGTCTCGCGCTGTAGGTTCGTCATTTTCAATGCGCCCTGTCTTCGGCAATGATTCGCGTGTGGAGTGGATCGGTCGATACACCGGAAATAATCCCATGTCGACATTATATGTTCGGGTGGACCGCGATGATGCGCTGTTGTCGTTGCGGTGCGACACGCGAAATAGTTCCGGAGAAATCCGCAGGAAGTAAGCGAAGTTCTTGATTCGTCGTAAATTAGATCACTGATAACCTGGTACGAGACTTTTAACAGCAATATAGCATTGCCAACGGCCACTGATCTCTAAGCACATACATATAGATCAGAGGCAGCAGCGATTTTAAACAATATTCATAATGGGGCTCGTGATGACGTCACCAATAGCATTACGTCATTGTCGGTGAGGTAACGAGTTACGAGTGTGACATTTGTAAGACTTTCTTTTGGATTAGCCCTCTCTGTCCAATAAAGTCTTCGCATTTTACTACACATATCACTACGATTTGGTTAACACAGCGCCACGGTATATTTTAAAGAATTTTTCCTCAAACTTTGACATTATAAACAGTGGACGGCGCCACTACTATAAGCCCTTCAGTGGTTGGAGCCGCGAAATGCCAGACAGGACCGCATACAGTAACTCTGTAGTCTACACTCTACACAGCATAGCTCCAAGAACAACCGATGTTAACCACAGGAATCATACAAATCAAACAAAGTGTATTCCATGGATATATATATATATATATATATATATATATATATATATATATATATATATATGTATATATATATATACACACACATATATGTATATATATATTCACATATGGTGATGTATATATATATATATATATATAATATATATATATATATGTTATATATTTATATATATATATGTATAAATACACATATATGATATATATATACAAATATAGTAGATGTATACATATATATATATATATATATATATATATATATATATATATATATATATATATATATATATACATATACATACATATACGTTTCTTTAACCATTAGTGCATACTTATATTGGAAGTGTTGAAATGTGTGGCCTAAAAACGTTTCCTTCCAATTCTCTTTTGCGGTGTCGGAGAGTTGCTTACGTAAGTTGTGCGTAGCTACTGAGAAAGCACGACAGCCCGGATTAAGTATATTATTTTTAAGAAACAAAAACTGGTGAGCAGACAGTAATTGTGGAAAGATACAGGAAGAGAAATGAGTAGGTTGTTTTGTAGTGTAAATAATGCAACATATGTAAACAGGACCACTTTAAATGTCATTCAGTAAGTAACCGGAAGTCAGTGTTTTCGTTTAAATAGTGATCTTTGTGGCCCGTTTAAACATGAGTAGCGCTAGTGACAAACGTTCCGTCTGAAACTCCACGTTATGCACTCGATATTCGAGAAGATTGAGACGGGACCAATTCAATGCACTACCGTAATTAAAACTAGTTGGAATCTGCACACGCGCGTCGTTTGGGACACCCCCCGGCGCGCATATAATAACTGTTTATTGAGGTGATAACTCATTATATGGCCAGATTATGCCGACGCCAAAGTAAATGCAATTTGCATATCAGCGTAATCAGCCCTCGAAGTGCATTATCGCAGTGTGCCTAGCAAATTCACGATAGACACCGCTTCGGTGAAATTGCGGCAGTACATCTTAATATGTTCGATGAACTGTCAATTAGAGTTATGAAGTGTAAATTTAGCTGCAATTTGCTTCGCGTGCTGGGCAGTATTCCCGATAAACTACTTAGTGTACGTTAGTGTGTCTAAAAAAACAAGCCAAACACGAGCAGTGTGCTGTATAGGCAGCTGGCGACGTGGCTTCGATGACGGACGGATAGGTTAGACAAAAATACTACAAGAAATAGTCATCTAAATTTAGCACTGTAGTGAGGCAACGCGGGCACGTTGAAATGAGTTGGTGTTAAGTGCCAGTCTGTTGTATACAAAATGGTAATTTATTATGAGTAATCCCTATTCAACACCAACTATAAAGTGAGTCACCAAATCTAAATATTTTAATATAAAGGAACTTCTGAAAAAAAATCGATTTCGGCTACAGCAGAGAGAAGTCGATGTCTTAATCGTGTCATATTCAATAACAACAACAACAACAACAACAGCAACACAAATAACAGCATAGGACTGAAAACATATATGTCATAACACAAGTTTTAAGGACAGTTCTTTCAAGTGTATCACGATGTATCGATGTGGGTACTGTTGAATCGTAGCG
>JAODUO010000563.1:410000-415000 GCA_025642075.2 Ridgeia piscesae
AAGGGACATTGTCTGGACATAAATGTTTCCTTGTTTACATAAATGATTTAAGTATGTAGATGACAGTACGTTATTTGAAATATGCGACAGAAATTATGTATCTGTTATACAAGAGTCGGTTGATATTGCTGCTAGATGGACATAACAGAATCACATGAAAATTAATTCGGAAAAATCAAAAGAAATAATCATTAGTTTTGCACAAGATGGCAATTTCAGAAGCACTCTCCCGAATATAAAGATTGATGGGAGGGATATAGCACAAGTTTGCCATGCCAAACTATTAGGTGTGACCATTTCTCAGGATCTGACATGGAACAAACACGTGGATAATATTGTGAAAAGGGCTGGTAAATGCTTGTACATGTTATATCAGTTAAAGCGTGCAGGGATTACACAGAAAGATCTGGTCAGTGTATATGTTAGTGTGGTGAGACCAGTTCTAGAATATGCATGTCCTGTATGGCACACTAACTTACCCCAATATTTGTCTGACACTATTGAAGTTATACAAAAAAGGGCACTAAAATGTATTTTTCCTGGATTGGGTTACGCGGAAATACTTAGACGTGTTAACCTTGATACGTTGAATGTAAGACGGGACAGCATTTGTCAAAAATATTTTGATAAAATCAAAGTCGGCACACACAGATTAAATTATCTGCTGCCTGACAAAAGATATATCAAATATGATATTAGACAACAAAATGTGTACCCGTTACCAGTTACTAGAACGAATAGATTCCGTCACTTCTTTATGCAGTGGGCTTTATACAACTGTCAGTAAAAAGGCTATTAATACGGTATGATTTGCGGTATCAAATGTATTTCTATTGTATTTGTATGATGTTTTGATGAGTTAATTGTAACCTATTGTAATGTCAATCCAACTCAGTTGAGTTGCTAATAAAACTTGTGTTATTATTATTATTATTAGTGTATGAGTAGTGTATGACTAGTGTACGAGTAGTGTATTAGTAGTGTATAAGTACTGTACGAGTTTTGTAAGAGTTGTGTAAGAGTAGTGTATGAGTAGTGTACGAGTTGTGTACGAGTTGTGTATGAGTAATGTACGAGTAGTGTATGAGTAGTGTACGATGGTGTACGAGTTGTGTACGAATGGTGTGTGAGTAGTGTATGAGTTATGTACGAGTTGTGTATGAGTAGCGAACGAGTAGTGTACGATATGTGTACGAGTTGTACACGAGTAGTGTACGCGAGTGTACGAGTTGCATACGAGTACTGTACGAGTAGTGTACGTGTTGTATGTTGTATGTTGCAGTTTCTGCGCCCACATCACACGGCCTGTCTCCGTCGAGCTGTGCATCAGACAACAGAACTGTCTCGTCTCGCACTGGACACACTGGACCACCTTCCAGGTGCGTCACGCCGTCATGGCCTACCTGTGTGTATGTCACAAGTACGTCGTACGTGTACGTCATATGTGTACGCCATAAAGGTACACATTACATCATATATGGACGTCACACGTGTACGACGCACTTGTATGTCACACATACATGAACGTTACACATGTTCGTCATATGTACGTGACACCTGACCATAACACCCACACGGCTCACGTCTGTCATATGTGTATATCTGTACACACGTGTTTCTTGCATGAGCGTTTGTGCATACGTGCGTGAGTGATTTTGTTAAAATAATTTTAATAATGCATGCAAGCGTACCACGTTGGATTTAGTTACAACTAAAATACACATTTACGGGAAACTCTTCTTTAAATGCCTCAACCTTCTTAAAATGCTTCCTTATAATTCTCTCTCAACATAAGAGCATCGCTAAATGTTAGTCGCGTTATCTTTCACGTCTTCAGCGAGTCGCGACCCTAGACGGGCGGATGTCAGTGGCGTCGCCTGGCAGCATGTTCATGCGTCAGCGAAACGTGCTGGAGGTGACCCGTGGACGAGGTGACCGCTGTCCGGGGCTGAAGGAGCAGCGCGCCGTCCGCCTGGAGGACGTCAGAGAGAAGTGTTCAAAGTGAGTGGGGAGGAGGTGTGGGCCAAACAAAATGCGAGGGGTTCCGATAGTGATTAGGGTATTGTATTTTCCCTGCTGAGAGTTGTCTGCGTTGAATCCTCATGGGTCCAACCATCTTGCTATCTCTTGCTTTCAGTTAACATAGGCCTATGCTCCATGTTGCACAGGTTATTGTTTTTCGCGCAGTAATTTCAGCGTGGCTGAAACTTCCAGGATAATACGGGTTGGTTTTTCAGTTCAACACACGTTGGTGGAAGTTATAAAGCGCTGTGCACAGTCCTAAGGCGTTAAATATTATGCTACCGTTTTCTTGTTTGGAGCAGATTACACGAGCAATTTGTGTAACAGTGAGTCGGCGGACATCGTGACTCACGATAGCGCACTATTACACTGTGTATGCGATGTGCTTGCAATAATCTTCTTCGCTCATATTTTTCCCGAGTTCAGCGTTAGTGAGAGGTCACACCAGAAGACCGGCTGTCCTTGCTTACTGCCACCTGCTTTGAAATCGTTTCAAACTGTGTAACAAATATTCAGCTTATTTCCAATTCCATCGACATAACCGGTCTCGTAAGTGCGTTTACACGACCGATTCTTAACCTTGACTGACCATGCGATCGATATTAACGGTTTAATTTGTGTAAACCGGTCTTGATGAACATTTGACTAACGCATTTCACATAATGATAAATTATAGTTTCGGTGCTAACTTAAAACTCGACTGTATAGGCCGCTCGTTATAATAGGTTTACATACTATTTGTCAACCGGTTGGGTTCATACTAAGACATCTTGCATGTGTTTTCTCTATTTTTATCGTCTTGCTCTCATAACAAACACATGCCACGTTATATTTGCGTTGTTTGGACTGTCGCCCCTTATTGTTACTCGAAAATACAATTATTAAAAGGATTCGTCAACTTTGGGGTTGTTTTGTATCTCTGTAGATATCGGTGGTTGTCGGGCGAGTGGGGTAAATGCAAACCCCCGCTAGACGGCGACACGTGTGGTTCAGGTCTGCAGAAGAGGGTCGTCCTGTGTACGAGAAACGAAGGTAAGTTAGCGTTTCACGAACCAACCGAACTCATGTTGCGTTGCAGGAATTTCAAAACAAGACCCAAAGTTAACGTGTAAGGGTTTCAGGTGTTATATATAAATGCATTTGGATAAATTAGTCAAACGGGGCGTCTTCCCTCACAGACAGCGACTGAGGACAAACGTCTTCCCTCACAGACAGCGACTGAGGACAAACGTCTTCCCTCACAGACAGCGACTGAGGACAAACGTCTTCCCTCACAGACAGCGACTGAGGACAAACGTCTTCCCTCACAGACAGCGACTGAGGACAAACGTCTTCCCTCACAGACAGCGACTGAGGACAAACGTCTTCCCTCACAGACAGCGACTGAGGACAAACGTCTTCCCTCACAGACAGCGACTGAGGACAAACGTCTTCCCTCACAGACAGCGACTGAGGACAAATGTCTTCCCTCACAGACAGCGACTGAGGACAGTGGACAACAACAGTCTGCGTGTGTTGGTGAACCTTGTTTTATACGCTGTCTGGCGTAAAGGGTCACTGAATATCTCATTATGTAGACGATGAAATAATAATATTATTATTATTATTCTAATATGTAAAACACCGCATACTGGGTTATCGCTCACGTGTCACGTGTGCTATCATTGTACACGTGTAACGTTACGTATGTATTACACGCTGTTTACATGCTTTTGGCGTAATGAGTCCTTGAGAATGATGCATAAATATTATGTAGAACGATGAAATAATAATAATAATAATAATAATAATAATAATAATAATAATAATAATAATAATAATAATAATAATAATAATAATATTCTAATAATAATAATAATAATAATAATCACATGTTCTAATAATAATAATAAACACATGTTCTAATAATAATAATAACACATGTTCTAATAATAATAATAATAATAATAATAATAATAATAATAATAATAATAATAATAATAATAATAATAATAATAATAATAATAATAATAATAATAATAATAATAATAATAATAATAATAATAATAATAATAATAATAATAATAATACACGTTCTGTTAATAATCTGACTGATTTGGATTCGCATTACTGTACATTAATAGCCTTAAAAATGAAAACAAATTATGTGATCTCTGGTAGCTGATTTGAAAACAGAAACAAATAGATATAATTCCATGATGTAAAAGCCATTACAATCGTGGTACCACAAAACGGTGTCCGAAAACGCAAACACAGAAATGCGTTAACTTCATCCTACCGAGATATTGATCATTATAAATACCTATCGTATTCATGAGAAAAACGGAATATCGATGTACGGATGAACAAGACGAGACGCCATAACGCCCCAACGCCTTGCGATGAAGCACGAACCGGTTTGTGTGTAGTACGTAATATCCGCCTCCGAGGTTTGTGTGTAGTACGTAATATCCGCCTCCGAGGTATTTCATCATTTTGCAGTTAAGTCTGATTGTTGAAACGATTCACAAGAGTCGTGGGTTTCACTAGAGATAACATGCTTCCGCTTTCACATAAAGGCTAGTATTAGGTCGTATAAGACGCGGTCACGTGACTGGCATCGGTCTGCTCCGTGTCTGGGGACGCGACGGTTATACGCACATCCCGTGATTGATGTTGGGTATTGTCGTTAAGCCGACGGTTGCGTCGGGAGAATTGGCCTTCGTTGACAGTCAAGAGGTGGCATAACAACGTGCGTGGGAAACGAACACGACGTCTATGTAGACACGGAACTTTTTTCTGGTCATATCCGCAGGTTTCCGGTGAACATTTGCGTGAATTTGTATAAATCCGCGTTGGTGTTTCGCTGGTTGGTATGAATGTAGCAGTACGTCTGCGATCATGTGTCGTCATCTACACGACTACTAAACAACTTCATGCGTGTTATTGGATGTCAGCCTAGCAACACACGTGGGAAACGACTACTAAAATGTACTAAG
>JAODUO010000563.1:417500-422500 GCA_025642075.2 Ridgeia piscesae
ACGGTGTTTGTTTGAACAAATCTGCAAAGGAATCAAGTATAAAGCGCTTTGAACAATCTTGCAGATTGCATATCGACGTAAGATAACAATTACCCGATAACAGAGTTCCCAATAGAAATGGCTTTTTGCAGTTGTTTGAATTTACATCAAGATCTGTTTAATATTGAGTGAGTAGAAATGACATATTTGGGCAGCGTGTTACCAGAGCTGTCACCTTATGACAGACGTCAGTCGGTGTTTTCTGCGTATAGATACAGGCGTCATTTTGATTGGAGTTGCGATCCAGGCAAATGCTAATTAATGTCTGAAAATGTCAATATCCCAGCAGCCACGCACCTGGCAGGCAATGAAGGAAATGCTATAATGGCCGCTTATGAGGAACTCAGAAGTGATCTTACGTCTACTGCATGATATGACAACGTACCGTTGACTGTTTCTCTTTCTCGACAGACGGAGGTGGCGGCGACGCTGTGTCCAGACCCGAGGCCGGCGACAAGGGAGGTCTGCCGAGTGCCGTGTCCACAGGACTGCGTCGTGTCCGAGTGGAGCGACTGGTCAGACTGCTCCAGGACGTGTGGACTCGGACGTGTCGCCGGCTTCCAGCAGCGCAAGAAAGAGGTGATCGCCATCCCCGGATCCGGTGGGTACAGCGGGGGTTTGGGTACCTGTAATAGCCTGGTACACATGAGGGCTTGGGTACTTGCAGGGGCTTGAGTGTATTGTGTTCTGGGAACCATCCCAGTAATGTTGCTAAGAGCTCTTAAACCCGATTTTGGTTTTTAAAATCAATTTTGATCCTTGAATAGCTGAACCGTGAACACCACGACCCACCAGCGGGGCATTGTTACTGGTGTGTCATGGAATAGTTTCGTTGGAAATAAGGCAATGGATATTTGCGGTCCCAGGCAGATCATTCGTAGAGCGCAATGGCTCAGGGGTAGAGCTTCGAACTGTCAAGAACCCGGGTTCGAATCCTGAGCTGCGGTGTTAAAATCTTGGGCAAGTTTTTTCACTCTACATTGCTCCAGTTCACTCAGCTGTATAAATGAGTACCTGACTATAGGCAGTGGTAGATATGTGTACGAGCAGCTTTCGCGCATAAATTGTAGCATATGGCTCGATGCTTCCCAGAGAAGCCGAAATTATATCGGAGTGAACAGGTCTGTCATGGAAGTAAAGTGTAAAGCGCTTTGAATGGTGAGCTCTTAAAGAAAATTCATCATTAAACAAAACTCGTTGTTAAATGATACGAGCTTTTTTCAAGACACAAATATCTACTGCCGCTGGTGAAAGGGTTCCCAGGTCTTCGCTGATACACGCGTCAGTTCATTGTGAGGACGGTGACACACGGTCACCTTTGTAATCCACAGTGTCGCTGTCTGATGCGTCATTCACGGTCACGATTCGTAACAAAGATCACGCTAAAGACAGTGGCGTCGCTTTGTGGCGTTTCACTTTCACTACATCTGAAACTCGTTTTCTCGTACTTACCACATTGGAGCTTTGACACTTTCTTAGTATCTGTAGTTCTTTATTAACGCCAAGCCGATTTTTCTCATGTTCTTCGACGTTGGTGTATATGTATCTGTCTAACTACAACTACTGCAGTTTCTGTAGCACGAAGAAGCACTTCATCAAACAAAAACATATCGCTTGAGGTAAGAAAACAAGTAGTGCAGTGTTATGTCTACATCGGGCCCATGCTACTACATGGTTGTGAATCATGGACATTAAATAAACACGTACAACACACCACCGAAGAGGCCGAAATGTGTCTTTAAAATAATCGGAAGAATTATGAGAATTTCGTGGAGAGAAAAAAGCAACGAGGAAAACCTTAGGACAACCGACTGCTAAAGAAAGCCGATTATCAAAATTAGAACAAGACAAGCACGATTTATAAGGTAACAACTGGGAAGAAAGAAGGGGACAGATGAAGAGGACGCCAGTGAATACAAATAACTGATTCTCTGTCAACATGGATTGGAATGAGCGCAACAGAACTATTAAGAACAACGATCGACCGTGCGGTTTGGAGGGACATGATCGCCGACATGTGGAACAGTCACGACACTAATTAGACACCACTTACCAAATACCTTTGCTTTGCTTCGCCCAGTTCTGTCAGTAGAACACGCCGTGCTGGTAAACCACACGACACGGGCCTTGTAGTCTCATCTCGTACCAGTTTAGGTCAACCTTCTTATAAGAGCGAGTTTATGGAATACCATTACAATCAGACCCAATCAGTTTGATCGGAATACATCTTGCTAATGCAGGAATGACATTTGTAAGAACGATTCTCATTCGTCTCGTTGCTAAGGCATCGTTACACGGGGAAGTAAGACTACAATTGTCGTTCATGTCCACGCCGACAGATGGCGCCCCGTGTCCGCCGCAGCGCCTCCTGCTGGAGAAGCGTGCGTGCGAGGAGGTGCCGTGCTTCACCTACTACTGGCGGACGTCGCAGTGGGAGATGTGCCGGACGCCGGGAGGGAGGGAATGCGGGGGCGGCATCCAGTACCGTGAGACGGTGTGCCACAAGAGCACGGGACAGAAAGTTGGCCTGAAGAGGTAAGTGGGCACCACAGACCCGTACACGTCGACAGGAAGTGCATGTAAAGTCATTGTACGCCATCTTACTTTCACGAAACCGCCGATAATGGAATCAGGTCAAGTATACCTGTCGGCATTACATCCATATCCACATATATATATATATATATATATATATATATATATATATATATATATATATATATATATATATATATATATATATATATATAGTCAGAGGTAGACATATTACTTTCGTGTGTAAATATTTTAGTTCTATCTATGAATATGATACAGTTAAAGACATGATAACAACAGAAACAACATTTAGGAATCTATCTTTCAATGTGGCAAAGTGTGCACTAGAGACAGTGCGGCATAATATACGAATAGTTACGGGTGATGACAAAAACACCACGAAAAACGACTTTTGAAAAACGAAGCAGCTGATACAAAATGTGACGGGAAGAATACACATTAAACAATGGACAGTTTATCGAAGAACACACATTGCACTGGTTAATTTGATGAAAACAGATGAGGCTGAAAAAAGAATAAATGCTAAACTATATGTCTAGAAACGCAGTCCGCGAAGATGATATCTTGAAAGTGCACGTCAAACTAGTTCCGCGAAACTAAAGGTCGTTATGACCTTCAGAAGGTCTGCTTTCCGCACGTAAATTTCTTGTTGAGCCTCGGTTCTAACAGTGACATGTATGCAATTGTTCATCGCTCTATCTTCCCACGGTCTCAGGTGCGCGACGGCAGAGCGACCCAAGTCAAAGCGAAATTGCACCGTCGCTTGTCCGTCTGAGTGCGTGGTCAGCACCTTCACAGACTGGTCAGCGTGTCCAGTCTCTTGTATATCAGGTAACTAGTTAGCTAAACCGACGTAAATAGGTGCAACATCAATACACCCTTGAAGACCAACAACGTTGGTTGTATTATTTCGTAAAAACAAAGCAACTGCCGAGGTTAGCGTTTTACCGAATTTGTCGTTTTCCTACATGACGTCTTTTTACACACACATGTACGCGTGGGGGCACACACACACACACACACACACACACACACACACACACACACACACACACACACACACACACACACACACACACACACACACACACACACACACACACACACACACACACACACACACACACACAACACACACACACACACACACACACACACACACACACACACACACTTTTAGCTACTTGTGTCTTCTTCAGTTCGTGCGGCGGCGAGCGCAGCGTGCGTCGCTGCGTGAGTGCGTGCAGCTCAGCTGCGGTCGCTCGTACTACGACTAGCTAACACTAACTACACTACACTACACACATACACTACACACACTACATTACTTACATCTTACATACTTACACACACACACACACACACACACACACACACACACACACACACACACACACACACACACACACACACACACATTAGTTCCACAATGTCACTCCCATGCACATTACAAGACATAACAATGATACTCACATGATTCATCAGTATCCCATCCGTTATACGTCAATATAACAACGCATTACTACAGCCCAAAACAAACCCAACCAAACCCCACAAAACAACCACAACAAAAAATATAACAATATATGTTATGTTATGTTATGTTATGTTATGTTATGTTATGTTATGTTATGTTATGTTATGTTATGTTATGTTATGTTATTTATTTTGATTAAATAGAAAGTGGCGTTATCTTGTAATGTTATCAGATAGTTATACCACTACACGTCGTCTGTCCCAGATAACAGTCTGGAGACTCCGCTTCAACAACGACGTCGCTTCGTCCTTCGACCTCCCACGCGCGCGGACCGGCCGTGTCCAACTCTCGCCGAGTCTCGTCCGTGTTTTGCAATCCCGAAATGCATTGCGTATCACTGGAAGGTTTCGGACTGGAGCGTGTGTGTCTACGCCGACCCGAAAGCCACCTGTGGAGACGGGTATCGCGCACGAGGCAGGTGTCACCAGTTAGTCACTAGAAAAGTCGGCCATCTGACGGGATGGCTTGGCAGTTGACAGTTGTAATAGAAATATTTACTAAAATAATATTTGAAAACCCAAATAATCGTTACATCAATACCATAAGGCAAATACCCGTTGTTTGTTCAGCATGACGACGTTCCGAGAGAATGTGACCTGATAATTGGTTAGAGTTAGTTACATTGATTAAGTATACGAGTCGCTTGAACCGCCACAACAATCAACATAATTATCGTACTGTCCAAACGTTTAACTAATTATAACTGCAGTAGTAATAATAACACTATACTATTACTGCTTCATTTTATGTTATCTGCGGTTGCTCTTACTACTACTACTACTACTACTACTACTACTACTACTACTACTACTACTAACTAATAATAATATAATAATAATAACAATAATAACAATAATAACAATAATAT
>JAODUO010000563.1:427500-447500 GCA_025642075.2 Ridgeia piscesae
TGTTTATTTTCATTTCACTGCACCCATTGTTGATTGTACAGTTTTCGTAACGAGGTCGTGACGTAGTGCGTGGTTATCCTCATCCGCCGGATGTGTCACGTGTTCTAGGAGTACCAGTCGGCGCCGTGCAGTCGCCCTTGTGACCACTTCCGGTGGACGGCGTCAGAGTGGAGCGAATGCACAGCGCTCGTAACCATCAGTAAAGTCAACAGCTGCGGGCCTGGTCTACAGTCCCGCATAGTCAGGTACACGCTCACGTGATTGGTTGATTTTTGTATAATTAACAAACTCGAGCAAATTAATTAGTGATTTTGGTGTGACGATTACTGTTATGATAATTAGTAATTGTAGGACGTTTGATTCGCCTGATTGATTAGATGCTGCCATTTCGTTCTAAGAGAAGGCACTTAAACGACATGTTGACCGCCTCAGTCTTAGTGATTTGGCTATTCGCAAGGTGGCAGCACTCTCTGAAATCTTTATTCGTACAGGTGCATGAAGCTCACTGGAAGCGAATGGGTTGAAGTGAAAGAAAGCAAGTGCGAAGCAAAAACGAAACCGAAAGTGGTTAACTACTGCCACGCCCCCTGCCCTGGTCAATGCGTCGTGTCCACCTGGTCTGAGTGGACAGGCTGCCAAGACGTAAGAATTTAAGAATTTTTTAACAAATCATGACTACTTAGATGTTTCTATGAATAGATGTATAATTTTTTATTATTGTTTTGTTTACCTAACTATGGCCATACTATGCCTTTCCAGCGAATCCTATAGATAAATGTTAGTTGATTTTTAATGTTTGTATTTTAGTTCAGCTTCATATGAGATTTACTTTTGTAACTTTTACACTGTACTTTAAGATCCACAATCAACGATTTCGCAGATTCGTGTTTACGGCTGAGGTCATTTGCGTTGAAACTTTGCACGCTTTGCACCACCTACGCACGTCAGAAATATGTGTACATAAGAGTCCAGTCGGTCGTCGTGCCTCACCTTATCACCGCTCTCTTCCCCTCCGTGCAGGGCTGTGATAAGCCGACGAAGACACAACGCTACCGCACGGTACTTCGTCGTCCAGCCCTGGGCAGTGGGGTCAAGTGTCCACACGTCGTCGAGTCCGAGCTATCGGACCTCGGAGTGAACTTCTTCAAAGTAAACTGGCAGTGGTCGGAGTGGGGTGCGTGTGTGCTCGATCCCGGCGTGCCTTGCGGCCGGGGACTACGGAAGCGACACCGGCAGTGTCTGCGCACGGACGGACAGGCGACACTGGAGGAGAACTGTCGCCAGGTAAGACGATGGTGGTTGGTTTGGTCGTCATTTGACGGGCGGTCTCCGGCCGACGGTAACGCATCAACCAAAGCTCTAACTTTTGCACTTTAAAACAAATTTGGATCCTCAGCTGCTGCTAGTGATCTTGAATACCCGAAAATTATCAACGTTATGACGCGTCAACGTGACGAGTCGTCACACACCACTGCTTTAGTTTTACTTTTGTTTTTATCCACCAGGTGGTGTTCTATGTTATCTGTGTGGCTGCGCCACTGTATAATCGTGTCATGTGACATGAGCGATTTTTAATTATGCGGTTACAGTCTTGCGTTTGTATAAACATCTATGGTCCCGTTTGTACATCTAAACACATTATTTACCAGTCTATGGGTTTTCCAGTCATGTTATTAGCGTCAATGGTGTTTTGTAGACTAGACATGGGCTTGCATTTGATAAATTCCAGCTGTTAATTAAGGATGTTACGCCCAGACACTAGTTGGAGAAATTACATGCTGGTAACACGTTTGACCCAGAAACAAATGATAATGTTAGAGAAAATAAAACCAGCATAATCATCAATGAGTTAGTTGGCGCCACATCCCATGTGGTCTGGTGACGGGAGCGATAAATCGCACTCCCTAGATGGGTGATTTGCCCGAGCGATAAGGAGAGAGAGCGATCGCTCGCTTTAAAAACGAAGCACTGGTGCATATTGTAAAATCTTCACCAGTTGACGGACAGGATTGTTTTGCGTTTACGTCACTGCGATATATTAAATTACATAATACGGCGATATATGTTTGTGTTTAGCAAG
This sequence comes from Ridgeia piscesae, assembly GCA_025642075.2. NCBI lineage: Eukaryota > Metazoa > Annelida > Polychaeta > Sabellida > Siboglinidae > Ridgeia > Ridgeia piscesae. The sequence goes on from JAODUO010000563.1 coordinate 429,581, forward strand.
AACACATTTAATTTCACAATGAGTTTGATTTAATGGTGTATTTTGTTTAGGAGCTCCTTGTTTTAGTACGTTTATCTTCTGTATGTCTGTCTGACATGGACATTACCTGTCTACTGTGCAGGCTCGACTGACCAGTGACAGAGACCCGTTGTCCGAAGAGCTGTGTGACGTGCCGTGTCCAGTCGACTGCGCTTTATCACAGTGGACGGCCTGGAGCGACTGCAGCGTCACCTGTGGGCTAGGTAGGGAACCACACCTGGCGTGTCGTCACACACCACTAAGTCTGCTTTATGGCAATATATTTAACGACATGTTCACGAGTCACACACCCTCACACAACTGTAATATGTGACAACATACAGCTTACAAAATACCACATTGTAAAACTAGTAAGACGAAACACACTCGCTTGTGTTGGTCCCAAACTGAGGAATTCTGGTATCATGAAGAATCATATTGAAGATTGTACGTCTATGAATATATTCAAAAAGGCAATGAAACACTACATCTGGAGAACATATTAACAAGAAACACCGCACAATTACGATATAGTGGTATATTCGAGTATAATAATAATATGTATTAATATTTGTGAATGGTATAATGAATTGAGAAAACTCATTATCATTTTTTTATGACATTTATTTTGTTAACTGTGTTATGCTCGCATCAGCATAATTGCACCAACGTGGCATATATATTTTATTGATAACAGCAAAAAGGAATCATGAGCAGTTCGCTGATTGTCTATCATGATGGGAATGTGTAGGCCCTACATCCTGTGTTTGCATTCAATATTCTTTCGGACAATCAATCAATAAAGCAATTGTGTTAATAAACCAATCACACTATTTGAAGCTTCTCGTTCTCTCCCGCCCCGCCCCGCCCCGCCCCGCCCCGCCCCGCCCCCCGCCCGCCCCGTCCCGTCCCGTCCCATGCCGCCGCACTCTCCCAATTCCCCTCCCCTGTTTCTTTTCCTCTCTTCCCCTTCGTTCCCCTTTCTTCTTCCTGTTTTTCTCTTTCTCTTTCCGTTTCTTTCCTTTCCTGCCCCTGACTCCCTGTCGCTCTCCCGCTTTCTCTCTCTCGCTCTCTCCTTCCCTCTCTCCGTCTGTCTGTGTCTGTGTGTCTGTGTGTCTGTGTGTCTGTGTGTCTGTCTTCTCCCTCCCTTCCTCCCTTCCTCCCTCCCTCCCTCCCTCCCTCCTCCCTCCCTCCCCGCTCTCTCTCTCTTTCTCCCTCCCTCTCTCCCTCTCTCTCCTCTCTCCCTCTCTCCCTCTCTCCCTCCCTCCCTCCCCCCTCCCTCTGTCACAGTGTTCACCCGTCTCATGTCGACGCAGGTTTCACGTCACGCTCACGGGTCGTAGTTATATATCCCGCACACAGAGGTCGCCACTGCCCTGAAGAACTCACCCAAGGCAAGCCTTGCGTGTACGTCGAGTGTTTCCGGTGGCAGGTCTCGGCCTGGCACGAGTGTCACATCGAGGTGAGGGCGCGCATTCAGTTGTCTTTTTACAAGTCGAACAACGTCATTCTTCACTAGCACTTGTACAAAGCCAGTTCAATTATGCCTTATGGAAGTGTTATGCTTGTGCTATGACAGTGTTAATCATTTGAATGTCTCCATTCTACAGCCCCATGTTTTGCTAACATAAATTTCATAATTAAAAGTGCGAGACACCAGCGACCTGACGTGTTCTTGTCAGTCTTCGGTATAACGGTTTTGATATGGGTCACACTCGCTCATCGGCCGGCCTTTTTGGTAGACCTATATGGTTCACACACGCACGCCTGTGTGCACGCAGACGAATGCTCATATGTGCGCGTGCGACCCAGAATTTGAATTTGTTTTCACCGAATTGACCAAGCTTTTTCTTCAAATTACGTGTTAATTTCATGACAGGAGAAGGCATGCGGATATGGCACACAACGGAGAAACGTCACGTGCCAGAGACATGACGGCGTCGTGATGGACACGGGACTCTGTCCCGAGGAACTGCGGCCACAGATCGCGGTAAGTCCACCGCAGACAGGCGTGATTGTAGTACAAGCACAATTACACATTTGTAATAAAAACAACAAAAAACATTAAAACAAATGGAAAGTCATATGTGACGCCATTGAAGCACAGTGATAGACCGTTGAGACACTGAGGCGAACGTCTCTATAGAGACGGGGGAGTGTAGATGGAGACTGGTGAAAATATACGGAGACAAACGGTGATATACAAAACCAGACAGACAGACAGACAGACAGACAGACAGACAGACAGACAGACAGACAGACAGACAGACAGACAGACAGACAGACAGACAGACAGACAGACAGACAGACAGACAGACAGACAGACAGACAGACAGACAGACAGACAGACAGACAGACAGACAGACAGACAGACAGACAGACAGACAGACAGACAGACAGACAGACAGACAGACAGACAGACAGACAGACAGACAGACAGACAGACAGACAGACAGACAGACAGACAGACAGACAGCCAGCCAGACAGACAGACAGACAGACAGACAGACAGACAGACAGACAGACAGACAGACAGTCGGACAAACAGGCAAATAAACATGCAGACAAGCAATAATACTACAATTGAGGCAGTCACGTAACAGACTCAGTCAGATATATCAACATTACAAGTTCGTTGTTTCACAACTCATGCCTTCTGTGCGATATTTCCAGCTGACTCGAGGTTGCTTCCAGCCGTGTCCGGGGGACTGCGTGCTGTCCGAGTGGTCAAGCTGGAGTCCGTGTCACCGGCCCTGTACGCCACGGTTCACCCTATGTGAGTAGACTATACTTCCAGCGCCTCTACCCTATTCTGAGGTAAGGCTGCCCAAATGGACCCATCGGCAGGCAATAAATACACCGGGCGGAGTTAAGGGGCTAGAAAATGCTGCCACCTCACGGCGTCTGGTTATTCGAGTGATGCTGGATTCGATCAGCGACGCGCATGCGCCTGTGGAGGCAAACGTGTGCGTATACTTTGGCACGCAGAGCGATTTACGCATTGACAAGAATACAATTCATTTGCTTGCTTCAATCTTTCGACTAAACTCCACCTCTGACTTTCCATTTCTTAACGAGATAATTCAATTCGTGGTCATGTAAGCTTCGCGTCAGTACCTGATACACTTGGTATATAATCATTAGTATGATCATATATATCATATATAGTATATACTATTATATATAATATATATATATATATTATATACTATATATATATATAATATATATATAATATATATATATATATATATATATATATATAATATATTATATATACATATATATATATCATATATATATATATATATATATATATATATATATATATATATATATATATATATATATATAATAAATATATCTTATGATATATATCATCATATATACGTTACCGTACGTTTAACACCGTCACCACCTATGTCCCTCCAGCCGGCGTACAGACCCGGAGTCGAGCCATCCTATCAGACCCGCTGCCAGAGCGAGAGCCGTGCCCGGAGCGACTGTGGGCGAGTCGGCCGTGTCGGGGCGGCTACTGCCCCACCTACAGCTGGCATACGTCCTACTGGTTCGGCGCACGGAGGGCCGTGTGGTGTCAGCGCTCTGACGGACTCGCCGTTGTAGGTAGGTGGAGAGGTGGGCGTTGTTGATGTTGGGGTCGCTGGGGATAGTTGTGTTGTCGTTGTTGTCGTTGTTGGTGGTGGTGGTAGTGGTGGTGACGAGGCACATTTTCCCCCGTTTTGTTATTTATTAATTAATATCAATATTTCTAATATGATAAAGATACACTGCCCGCTTAATTGTTTTACTAAGTCCCCAACAACGTTATTTGTTTTAATGTTGTAAATCATTTCCACCCGCGACATCTTAAACACAACATCCAGTCTAATGAATGTTATTGGAAATATTACCAAGGAGGAGAAAGGTAAGTGTCACGCATCTCAACGATGTCGCATTTCCCATTTCAGCAGATATCAACCAGGCCTAACACACTACTAGCTTTAAATTAGCTAATTCCATAAAAGCACTATCTCATTTTAAGACAAGGTTGCTGTTCATTCTAGCGACGACGATCATGATAATATTTATCACCGTGAACATCGGCGATATCACTGCATTATCGACGTTGGCCTTTGATAAACTACTAACATGACTCACCAATGGTGACAACACGGAACTTGTATTAACGCGACCAGACGCGCAGCGCAGAAAACAAAACACGTCATAAATCCACATCGCAGAGGCACACAGCACAAAACATGCGTCTGAAACCGCAGAATCGTTTTTTTTTCTTGATTTACAACGTAGCAACAATTCATTGGTAAATCTTCTGGTCTACGAATGCGAGCCGTCCGTAAAGTGATCACATCGTCTCGCTGTGTGCGCTGGACAATTCGGTTATCAGCTCCGGACTAGACTGTCTTAAGTCACTGCAACTGGACACTTGCTGGACAACCATGCATACAGAACAGCTCGCCCAGACATCAGGACTAGAACATGCAAATCTAAAATACATTCCTGAAATGTCCACGGGCGTCGATCGGTGGGGGACGGGGGGCGCGTCCCCCCCCCACTTTTCAGCGTGGGGGGACAGCATAGGAATTGTCCCCCCACTTTTCAGCTCAGAAAAATTGCGATGCATATAGCCTGACTCACCACTCCTCTCTCTCAAAAGCCGCTACACAGGACTAACTAGTCTATACACTCGCGATATGAAGTTCCTACCATGCACCCATTAGAAAATCGACTAGATAAATTGCTTGGCTGGCCACACCGCGCAACTTGATCTTACTTTAGTAAATAACCATCATGCCGGACTGCGCCGTTGCCGGGTTCTATCAGTTTGCAACCTTGTGTTGATATTATTTATAGGCTCTAGCACGGGCGTCGATCGGTGGGGAAGGGGGACGCGTCCCCCCACTTTTCAGCGTGGGGGAGAGCATAGGAATTGTCCCCCCACTTTTCAGTTCAGAAAAATTGCGGGGCATGTAGCCTGACTCACCACTCCTCTCTCTTAAAAGCCGCTACATAGGACTAGTAGCTAGACAATAAACTCGCGATATGAAGTTCCGACCACCCATTAGAAAATCGACTGGCCACAGCGCGCAACTTGATCTTGCTTCAGTAAATAATCATCATGCCGGTGTAGCACTTTCATTTTTCCGGCGTTATAAACGTTCCGATTGACATTTCTGCGCATGCGCTATAAATGTAAAATCATTAATGTGCAGCGAAAGGAAAATGCATTTATGGTATACATATTACGGGTTGTTCGTTAGGATATACATAAAGTTATTTGTAGAAAATTAACACGAGGCAAACAAGTTTTGAAGCATGTTTTGATAGCAAACGTGACTATAGTGCGCCATAATCCGTGACGGTGATTTAAACAAACGTAAGACGTTATTGTATTGAACGACATTTTAAGCAACTCTTCACAGGAATCATCACAGGAGAGGTGACGAACAGCCCGTGGCATTCATACCAAACATGCTTTGTCGTTTCGCTGCACATTTTATATTTATCGCGCATGCGCAGAAACGTCAATCGGAAAGTTTATAACGACCGGGAAAATGTAAGCGCGACACCGGGCTGAGCCGCTGCCGTGCTATATCAGTTTGCATCCTTGTGTTGATATTATTAGTAGGTTCTAACCATCAAGCACATTATAAATTATGAAATTTGTGTTTCACATTCACCCCTTGTCCGCTTATCGCCTACGACCGAAGCGGCGGATTCCTGCACTTTGTGTAACTTATTCCTGTATGAGTGATGACAAATTCATTTGCCAAAATGTAGGATTGGGAAGTTCTACACAGCATGGGCGTCGATCGGTGGGGGATGAGGGGACCACGTCCCCCCACTTTTCAGCCTGAGGGGACAGCATAGGAAATGTCCCCCCACTTTTTCAGTTCATAAAAACAAATTGACAGGCATATAGCGAGGTTGATCACTCCCTCTCTTAAAAACCCTACATCGATATAGTAGTAAAATTAATATACGAGTTCAGATATAAACGTCCGACTACCCAGTGGAAAATTATTAGATAAATTACTTGGTTGGCTGCAACTAGATCTTAGTTCAGTAAATATTCATCATGCCGGGCTCTGTCAATTTGCACCTTTGTGTTGATATATTAATAGGCACTAGCCATCAAGCACATTATAGATGATTAATTTTTGTTTGTCCTGTCACCCTTGGATTGCAGCCTGGTCGCCCTGGTGGATACTTATATCGCCTACGGCGGAACCAGCGGATTCCCGCACTTTGTGTAATTTGATCCCATTTGAGTGATGACAAATTTCTTTGCCAAATGGTGGGATTGGGAAGTCCTAGCCAGGCACCCGTGTAACATTTGTATTTTGTCAACACGGACCATAGATATAAATAGGACACACTAGTATCACTATAGGGGAAAGATTACTGCCATGGACTTAGTGCCACGGACAGATATGCACATAAGTCCTTGTTGTCACTCTATGAATCAGGCAAGCAGTTATGGGTCCAAAGTCTAGCCTCCAAATTTTCAGGGATTGAGCATGTCCCTCTTCAAATATATAGCCACTACTATTTTAATAGCATAACATAAATTTGTTTATTTATAGAATTATACATATATATATATATATATTATATATATATATATATATATATATATATATATATATATATATTAAAAATTATACATAAAAATACATACATATATGTATATATATAAATTGGTTCCCCGTCCCCCCCACTTTTAAAAGCGGATCGACGCCCCTGGAAATGTCTACAGGAAACGAATCATAATCCTAATTTTTTCATTAGTGGACTTGCTTACTGTTATCATTCAGTGTGTAGAACTGGAAATTTATATAAAGCATTATTTATCGAACGACATATGAAACGCCAGAGTGGAATAATCGATAGCAGGTATACTCAAATAAATACCGGTAAACATTGTTAAATACGTTCACTTTCTTAGATATAAAACACCAGTTTAAATAGTACGTTAACGCAGAATGCAATTTTACACTCCAGATTCTAAATTCGAAACACATGCGTACCATCCTTGCTTACTGTGTAATGAAGAAACTTGGATTATGTGACGTGTTTTCAAACCCAAAGAAAACATCGCAGCCAACTCGCCTCCAGCGTACATTTGGCACAGTGGCTTAACTCTAATATAGGGCGTGCAAGTCTCGCGCGCGAAAACGAGGCTGGGGACTGTTTGTTTTGGTCGTAATAATCGAACTGTCCCGAAATAGCGTATTTCAGTTATATTGTCCGAAGGATTATTACAAGCAGAAGCAGTGGAACATTTTGCCGGTGACAATGATCACATAAATCATGAATTTTATCCATTATTATGGTGGTTGCCTTGGCAATAGCGGCAAGTACTTGTGTTTGGCAATCTTGACTAATAATGAAGAGTGCCAGTTTTCGCGTAGTACAACCTGTTTGGGTCAAACGTATACATGTGTTATGATTATGTGCAATGTACTTGTCAGATATAAGTGCTTATCGAAACCACAACGTACAGCAATGTAAAACGCACATCCCGTAAAAGACATACAACCTAGCATCGTGTCGATTGTCTGCACTACGTAAATCGTTGTGTCTATGATCTAGTGTGATAAACTCAATATTAAATCGGACATTTAAGATAAGAAACGTATAACACAAGATATTTATGAACTGATTGTCCTAGTATTCATCAGTCGTAAGCTACAACTGTCATCCATCGTTATAATATTATTCTTGTGTCCAGTCCCCAATTAGTCTCGCTTAGTCCCCAATAAGCTTCAGTCGCGCGGAGTCACGCCATGTATCGTGACCCACTTGCAGGCCCTATTAGGACACAGCCACAGGCAGCGGCAAATTGAGATATTCACCGGTTAGCAATAACATATTCACGTATGAGGAGCAGGCCACCAGGCTTAGGCTAACACAGATTGCGTAATTGCATCAGTAGATATCGCGGATTAAGTAAGCCGCGAATAGGGTGTTTTGTTTTTCTGTGACGACCTACGATTTTTTCAGTGCAATCCAATGGAAGATACGTCATTTTTTCTGCCTTTTATCAAGGTCTGACCTTTATCGAGACGCTGCGATTGCGATAAGATTATATAATTGCGCTGCTATTATGTAATCGAGCGCAGACGAAAAAGGAGCCATAATATATATATATATATATATATATATATATATATATATATATAATACATACATACATACATACATACATACATACATATATACATACAGTATCGACCATAGGAATGGTGATTTCAGACGAAGTTATTTATTATAATAAAAATCCTTTATCTGATATTTGATTCATTATGTTTAAATCTGGTTAATATGGTTGTGGCCTTGTTTCATTTGCGTAATAAATGGTGCAGACCTGTATGTAACGATTTCATTTTATACATGATTTGGCGCCTAATAGATTCATCTAAGATAATCCGTCACCGGTAGTGAACTAATCCCTCACTAAAAGCAATAATACTGTCTCTACATAATCGCGATTGTTAATATTATTAATGTGTGCGTGAGTGTATGTGTGTGTGTGTGTGTGTGTGTGTGTGTGTGTGTGTGTGTGTGTGTGTGTGTGTGTGTGTGTGTGAGTGTGTGTTTGTGTGTGTGCGTGCGTGTGTGTGTGCGTGCGCGCGCTTGTGTGTGTGCGCGTGCGTGCGGGCGTGTGAGTGTATATATATATATATATATATATATATATATATATATATAATACTGAAACAAGTAATGTTTGAAAATCATAATTAAAAAGCTGTTTGCTAAGTCTTGACTGGTGTTGAGTTAACGTTACTCGATGTGTAATGGCATTAACAGATTGACATCAGAATCTTAACAGACGAACCTCAATAAATCGACTACCCATGCATGACAAACCCGGTACCCACATGTTATTTCCAAACGCTTGTAAGTATCGCCCGTTTATCCGCAAAATAATTAATCCGGATCAATAAACCACGGATTAACGTAGCAAATCCATCATGAAAATGAAGCTGTTGGGGTTTTTCAAAAGTTCATTTACTAGGTCAGTCTATCGACTACTACACTCAGCTACATTTGTCATGGCTTATTATCGGACACACTATTGGAGATTGCACCTCGTATGTGTAGTCAATCACGTTAAACATCGCTGCGTCCTGGAATATTACACATCCTCTCAATGACCCCTCGAGTTAACCGGGTGTTTACCTCACCAGTTTCTCCGCAGATGTGTATGCACCGGAACACGCGTTTCCGAAACAACGATTTTATCACATCCAGAATCAATCTCCACTGACAAGAGGAAAGAGATAGCGAATAAGCTGAACCAAACGTCGTTACTGGCGTTTTTCCAACGATTTTCTACACGTGTTTGTAGGCTGTGATCTGTAATCGTAATTTAAATTATCTACGGAACATCAGATATTGCATATTAATATATTATTAATTATATACATTATATATAATTATTAATTACTCCTGTTTTTGAGACTACGCACACGAGTCGTGTCATGGACGCGATGATGTTCACCTCACAAATAGACCGTTACATTACAATGGGAAGTCGCTGTCATAGACAGCTACTCGTGTGAACGCACGAAGGATCTCTGGCAACGTCGTATGAACGAATTTGTCCAATTATCGAAAAAGGCAATATTGTTTTATGGATTCGAACCGCGGTTCTCGCGATTTATAGTTCGATGTTCTACAAACTCTGCCATTGCTTTGATGTTCGACACGTCCCTTCAAATCGACTTCTGGTCTGATTTCGCATTCCGGCGTCAGCACCCTCCAATCCAGTGACTCCAATCGTGGGTTTTCATGCTGCCGCCTGGCCCCGTCATCATTCACCTCTGTCGGCCGTCGCTGGCAGCCACGCGGAGCAGTGAGCACGGTACACGGTCCGTGCCGCAGCGTCGCCGAGTAGACGTGGCGGCGATGGGTCTAGAGCGTACCGGGCTGAGGCAGCACTCTACGGCAGACGTCTGACGGTATAGTAACGTCGCTGTCACTGTACGGACGTGTACTGGTGGACAAACTGGTGGCGCTCTGTCCAATTCTCTGCAGGTTGGTGTGTTTGACTAATGCAGGTAGGACGAAGAGGTGGTTTGTTACATGCGTCTTAAAAAACCGTGCGGCTAGTTTATAAATTTGCACTGCACGTTTTGTGAATCACATATGTAGCCGTGATCGGCTTCCGTGATGCGCCCACATTCACCATCTGTGGAGGGGTCTTCATTCTCAGAACAACTTACTGAGCATGAACAGAACAACAGTTTTTGAGTAAGACATGTAAGCCTCTTGTTGCGTGTGACGAATTTGCGAAAGCGAACAGCCGGTGGGTCGTCTCGATGCTGGAGCTGTCTCAACCATCAGAAGCCACGCGGATACACTGTCCTAGGAAGCAATGGCGAGCGGCAGAAGTAAACTGCTAACGAAATAATGCTGCGTGTCTCGTTTCACTACGGAGAGAGACCGTAAAATCGGCGATAAATGTTTTACTTCTTCACCGACACATGCCGTCCACTTAGCCTGGTGGCGTGAGGTCTTGCCAATGATCGAGGTCTCGCACCTTCTCTGCCACTCAACGCACGATGTTGTGAGGAAGACATGGATTAGGGCGACGTTTTCAATGAGAGAGCGAAGATTGTCACAGTAGACACTGACGTATGTTGGGCTCACTGCATGCGTATGTACTTGCGGGGGTGAGTGTTTGCGTGTGTACATGCGTGCTCAAACGTTTGTGTGTGACGTATGTCTTGCATCATATCACTGATGTATTATTGCGTAGCATGTAATATTTCCCATATAGCAGAACTAGCAATTAAATAAATGATCAATACGAGAAAGTTGGAAGAATGGAACTGAATGTCAGTGGAAATATGTGAAAAGACAGGTTAAACCAACAATTGAGCAGAAGAAAGACCAGTACATGGTAAAACTATTAAAAAAACAGTCTGCCTCAGGGAAATCTAGGCAAATGTGGCATTGTATGCAAATGATAACTGGTTACAAAGCGAAAGAAAACAGAATTTGTGTAGACCACGAAAACCAGGTAGCGAACGAAATGAACATCTTCATTGCTCGATTTGAAACCATTGATTTCGTCCAGGAGCGTGCACTGGAATCAGAAACTCTACACAGTGAAAACAGAAATCCAATAACACTACAAGTAGAATAAGTAAGAACAGAACTGGCAAACATAAATCCAAAGAGAGCATTTGGGAGTATCTTACAGACAGAAAACAGTGGATTAAGATCAACATCACCATTTCTACTACCATCACAGCAAACATTGGCGCACCCCAGGGCAGTGTGACTTCACCAGCATTGATTTCAGTGTACACAAGTGACTGCAGGCCAATTGACAGCTCTATCAACAAGGACCATCTCTTCAAATTCACTGATGATAAGGCCTTACTCGAGTTGGTAACAGAACATAACCACCAGATCTATGAGAGCGAAGTTCAAAATCTGGTTTCATTGTGCGACTCGAACTGTCTCCAACTTAACACAAAGAAAACGAAGGAAATGACCATTGACTTTCAACATGACCCGCCTACACTAATCATCAAAGAAGAGGCGCCACAGATTCATACTCCTACCTAGGCGTCTAAATCTCCAACCAGCTTTGAACACGAAGCGTATCCAAAAGAAATGTTGTCAAAGGAACTACCCCCGGTACTTCGTCGGGAAACTAAGAAAATTCAATGTTTGTCGGACAATTAATAATTTGTTCTATACATCTACTGTCAGGTCAGTTCTGTGCTACTGTCTAATTTGCTGGGGTGGAAGTTTGTCATTGAGGAACAAAGTGCTGCTCCATCGCATTGTCCGGTCAGTCAGCAAAACCATTGGCATGACACTTCCAACAGTGGGTGAACTTTATGAAGCATGCGTGATCAAGAAGACAAGAGACGGTTTTAAAGACACTTCTCATCCACGGCACAAATTGTATTCTGTTGTTACATCTGTGAAAAAAGCACGTAAGAACCGATATTGTAATAGCTTTCTGCCAAAAGGGAGGGATACAATGGGGAAACGAGCACTACTTCTAATATTAATTGTTATTGTAAATGTTATGTAAAATAACTAATATCGTCGCGTTGTGTGAATGTCTACCACATGAATTTCCCACGTGGGACTATACAATGTTATTATTGTTGTTATTCATTAATCGGTAAATAATAAATAAAACTCCCATGACAAATAACACCTGCTACATGACCCGGGAGACGCTGCAGTCAGGGCCACAACAGACGTTACCCGAAATGACACGAGACGTCGCCGTGTGGTGGAAACGTTAACAATACATCACATCGACGACTGTAGTGAGAGCTACAAACTGGTCGAGTCGAGGCTACAGTATCACATCAGTGCTTATTGATCTCTGCGGCTTCTTAGCGACAATCACAACGCTAATGGCAGGGCGAGTTGGTTATTTGACGCGAGCGACCAGGCGGTGGTATGTGTTGTGTGTGTGTGTGTGTTTGTGTTTGTGTTTGTGTTTGTGTGTGTGTGTGTGTGTGTGTGTGTGTGTGTGTGTGTGTGTGTGTGTGTGTGTGTGTGTGTGTGTGTGTGTGTGTGTGTGTGTGTGTGTGTGTGTGTGTGTGTGTGTGTGTGTGTGTGTGTGTGTGTGTGAGTGAGTGAACGAATGAGTAAATGAGTGAGCTTGCGTGCATATCTACAAGTATGCGTCCGTGCTTCCTAGCATTCCTGCGTGCGTGCGTGCGTGCGTGCGTGCGTGCGTGCGTGCGTGCATTCGGCGTGTAGGCGGATAATCTACTCACCTACCCAGGCTCACTTCGGGTTACGACCTTGTCACTTTGGCACTAGCTAATCTATTGTTACGAATAGAAGAACCTCATGTCTTCAGCGCCGGTCAACGGACGCCAGTTGCAATTTGACCATTCTCATTGAGGCGAATAAAATACGCCAGTTTTAGTAACCAGCATTCTTATTGCCTGAGTTATGACGTCAACAATGACGCTATACGTAGACCTGGCCTCGGGCTGTGGCGACCGGATCTGGGTGTCTAGTGTACGGCATCATTAACCACCTTTGATTTACCTTTATGATATGATAATGGCTTATTATAAAAACTTAATACACACACTCAACAGTACATGATATATAGATATTTAATTGTTGTTCCTATAACGAGGTTGTAAAACAACAATTTGCTGATTTGCCATCACATGTGCAAGTAGAATAATTGGCAAAAATAAAATATTTAATAGATGGCGCGGTTGAAAAAAGTGCAACATAAATCACAACAGTATTGCTTTCATGAATACATAATTAAAACAATTGCTACAAACAACGCTAATTCTAAGTAACTAAAGTACTTTGTTAAATAAATGTCTTGAGTTTACAATTAGACGTTACATGAGCGTAATTATAATTCGTCTTTTATATAAAATAAAATGAGTTACCTAGGTTCACAAGTATAATGTGCGTGCTTTGCGTGTTCACACTATACGTTCATGTCAGTCTTGATTCATGTCAGTCTTGATTCATGTCAGTCTTGATTTTTGTCAGTTTTCATTCATGTCAGTCTTGATTCATGTCAGTCTTGATTCGTGTCAGTCTTGATTCGTGTCAGTCTTGATTCGTGTCAGTCTTGATTCGTGTCAGTCTTGATTCGTGTCAGTCTTGATTCGTGTCAGTCTTGATTCGTGTCAGTCTTGATTCGTGTCAGTCTTGATTCGTGTCAGTCTTGATTCGTGTCAGTCTTGATTCGTGTCAGTCTTGATTCGTGTCAGTCTTGATTCGTGTCAGTCATCATCCATGTCAGTCTTCATTCATGTCAGTCTTCATTCATGTCAGCCTTCATTCATGTCAGCCTTCATTCATGTCAGTCTTCATTCATGTCAGTCTTGATTCGTGTCAGTCTTGATTCGTGTCAGTCTTGATTCGTGTCAGTCTTGATTCGTGTCAGTCTTGATTCGTGTCAGTCTTCATTCGTGTCAGTCTTCATTCGTGTCAGTCTTCATTCGTGTCAGTCTTCAGTCGTGTCAGTCTTGATTCGTGTCAGTCTTCATTCGTGTCAGTCTTCATTCGTGTCAGTCTTCATTCGTGTCAGTCTTCATTCGTGTCAGTCTTCATTCGTGTCAGTCTTCATTCGTGTCAGTCTTCAGTCGTGTCAGTCTTGATTCGTGTCAGTCTTGATTCATGTCAGTCATCATTCATGTCAGTCTTCATTCATGTCAGTTTCATTCATGTCAGACTTGATTCATGTCAGTCTTGATTCATGTCAGTCTTGATTCATGTCAGTCATCATTCATGTCAGTCTTCGTTCATGTCAGTCTTCGTTCATGTCAGTCTTCATTCATGTCAGTCTTCATTCATGTCAGTCTTCATTCATGTCAGTCTTCATTCATGTCAGTCTTCATTCATGTCAGTCTTCATTCATGTCAGTCTTCATTCATGTCAGTCTTCATTCATGTCAGTCTTCATTCATACTTCTCATAAACAATTAATGAAAAAACATATAATGCAATATGTCACTGCAACTGGAAACTTGCTGGACAACCATGCATACAGAACAGCTCGCCCAGACATCAGGACTAGAACATGCAAATCTAAAATACATTCCTGAAATGTCTACAGGAAACGAATCACAATCCTACATTTTTTCATTAGTGGACTTGCTTACTGTTATCATTCAGTGTGTAGAACTGGAAATTTATATAAAGCATTATTTATCAAACGACATATGAAACGCCATAGTGGAATAATCGATAGCAGGTATACTCAAATAAATACCGTTAAACATTGTTAAATACGTTCACTTTCTTAGATATAAAACACCAGTTTAAATAGTACGTTAACGCAGAATGCAATTTTACACTCCATATTCTAAATTCGAAACACATGCGTACCATCCTTGTTTACTGTGTAATGGAGAAACTTGGATTATGTGACGTGTTTTCAAACCCAAAGAAACCATCGCAGCCAACTCGCCTCCAGCGTACATTTGGCACAGTGGCTTAACTCTAATATAGGGCACAGCCACAGGTAGCGGTAAATTGAGACATTCACCGGATAGCAAAATCAGGTTCACGTATGTTCATGTCAGTCTTCATTCATGTCAGTCTTCATTCATACTTCTCATAAACAATTAATGAAAAACCATATAATGCAATATGGCAATTGAAATTTACGTTTCTGTGTACGTATATGTAGATTAGTTGGTGAAAACAAAGAAACATATTATTATGTGAATTTTGGTTTAACTTACTGTAGCGATAACCAGAAAACTAGTAGTATTCCAAAAATCGAATAAAAATCAAGAGCACTATCGCATGATTAACACCACACGCCCAACTCCAACATATGCTCGCGCGGCACGGTCACCACACGACTAACACCACACGACTAACACCACACGACCAACACCACACGACCAACACCACATGAAACTTTGTCACATCCTCGCGGCACTTTCACCACACCAGTAACACCACACGTCCAACTCCAATATATGCTCGCGGCACTATCACGACACGACTAACACCACACGACCAACATCACACGACTAACACCACACGGCCAAGACCACATGGCAAACTCAAACATATCCTCGCGGCACTGCCATCGCACGACTGACACAACACAATCAACATAACATAACCAACTGTAACATGTCCTAGCGACACCATCACCAGACGACTAACACCACACGACTAACACCACACGACCGACAACTCAAGCCCAGCAATTATCCCGCCGAGCGAGTCTAACTGACGACCTACTCGTATGTCTGCTCTGCTGGCCCTGGACATCATCTTGCTCGCCACATGGGCTATTGGTATTCAACTAATCAACCGACGCTTTGTGGTTTGTTCCAGCAAAACAGACAGTATTCTTGTGGTTGACTGAATAAGTGATGATGAACTTGACTCATTCGTATTCACACGTCTGCGATCTGTTCTGTAATGTTCTTCATTGTACAGTTTGCGCGTGTATATTGCGGGCAGGAGAGATCAGCGAAGAAAGAATATTTAAAGGAAGGGTAACAGCTCCCGTGCCCCAAATTGGCCGAGCAGTAATCTGTAACGGGACATCTGTTATCTAGAACGTGGGAAAGTTAAACATCAAACGGTATTGTGGTTAACTCTGCTCACCTCGGCTTTATTGCAAATATTGTTTTTAACTGGATATTTGTTTACCATTTGATCGTGTTGCAGGCGGAATCTTTCAAATGGCGAACATTGTCCCGCGCTTAATAAAGTAACTAAACACTCATTGGCAGGGAGGACACCTTCAAGATGCATGTTGTAGTCACGAGAACGTAATATTAAATGAATAAAATCTAGGAGCTGACACCTCGCTTTGATGTTAAATGTACGTGTGCAGTGTGAGCGCATCTCCTCACCCACCCACCTGTGTCCTGTCTACAGGCGGCTGTGACGAGAGGACTCGGCCGACGGAGATCAAGCGGTGCGAGCCGCCGTGTAGTACCATCCCCTTCTCTTACTGTCAGGACACGAACAGTTGCCGCTGCCAGAACGGCTACCGACCGCTCACCAACGATCAGGGCCGGCTCGTCGAGTGCGAGTTCATCGTGATGGTCTTCAACCGCAGTCGGGGCTCGGACGCCGACAACGCCGCGCTCTACATACCAAGTGAGTTGGCCACAACAGGGATCCGTCCGCTGTAAAGAGTCCCTAGGGAAATGGGAAGTGTAATGTGTGAGCTTGTTAGGCACCTATCTCAAAACTGAAAGTGTTCATTTTACGACAATGTGCTGACGTTGACAGTGACTACTGTGCAGAATGTGTCACTGTTGCATGCTGGACTACATTTTAAAGCGTATTGTAAAAATGTGGGTTCTCGTCAATGCATTAGCATTGTCTCAATTGTCTTCCCAAACAACGTCATCAAGAACGAGGTCATCATGTTGTTGGTAATGAGGTTATGTTCTAATTGTTTATACCATCAAACGTATCAGTATTTAGCGCCGAAGTAACGACAATCCATGGAATGATCCTACTCGCACCGAGGGATCATTGAAGGAGAGAGAGAGACATTCATAATAGTATCGTTTTATGGGCACATTTTCGGAAGAAGCTAATCGTTTTTGGATTGAAGGCAAGCACCGTTGTTGTACTGCTTACAACGCGTAATGTCACCTCACCGGCGTGCCACTGACACTGTCTTTCCTCGTTAGTGAATTCATCAACAAATCGGATACATGCGTAACGTAACCCCACCGGACAGACAGGTGACAGACACAGTGCTCTTCTACTGTACAGTCTTAATGACAAAGTAACACCAGACTCACTCGTTACATTTAGTCAGACGTCACACATGTTCTTGGTTAACATCTTAATGTGAAGTAAAACCCATGCTGACTCGTTACATTAAATCACACGTGACACATGTTCTAGGTTAACATCTTAATGATGAAGTAAAACTCATGCTGACTCGTTACATTAAATCACACGTGACACATGTTCTAGGTTAACATCTTAATGTGAAGTAAAACCCATGCTGACTCGTTACATTAAATCACACGTTACACATGTTCTTGGTTAACATCTTAATGTTGAAGTAAACCCATGCTGACTCGTTACATTAAATCACGCGTGACACATGTTCTTGGTTAACATCTTAATGATGAAGTAAAACCCATGCTGACTCGTTACATTAAATCACACGTGAAACCTGTTCTTGGTTAACATCTTAATGATGAAGTAAAACCCATGCTGACTCGTTACATTAAATCACACGTGACACATGTTCTTGGTTAACATCTTAATGTGAAGTAAAACCCATGCTGACTCGTTACATTAAATCACACGTGACACATGTTCTAGGTTAACATCTTAATGTGAAGTAAAACCCATGCTGACTCGTTACATTAAATCACGCGTGAAACATGTTCTTGGTTAACATC
>JAODUO010000563.1:452500-559079 GCA_025642075.2 Ridgeia piscesae
AATACCCATCCCCAAGAAAGGAAACCTGAGACTGTGTCAGAACTACAGAACTGTCAGCCTAATAAGTCACCTTAGCAAAGTGATGCTGGGGTTTCTTCCGAACCGAATCAAAGGAAAGGCTGGGGAATCCTAGCAGAAGAACAGGCAGGATTTCGACCGAAAAGGAGTACAGCAGATCAAACCTTCAACATAAGACTGCTGATAGAGAAACATCTGCAGCACCAACTTGTACTCTACCATAACTTTGTTGATTTCAACAAAGCATTCGATCGTGTATGACACGAGGGCCCGTGACAAGTCATGAAGAACTTCAACTTCGACAGTAACATCACTGAGGTCATCAAAGCTCTGTATGAAAAATCAAGCAGCACAGTTCTCCAAAATAACATCGACGGAGATTTTTTTCCACACCTCAGTTGGAGTTCGCCAAGGATGCCTCCTCTCTCCAACTTTGTTCAACATCTATCTGAAGAACATCATACAGGAGACCCTCTAAAAACCTCCATACCCCCATTTCCATCGGAGGACGGCCGCTATGCACCCTACGCTTTGCAGATGACATTGACCTCATAGCAGACAGCTACGCAGAACTCCAGGATCTCACCACTAGACTGGAAAGAACAGCATGAACGTATAGAATGGAAGTAAGCTTGGAGAAAAGAAACGGCATGGTGAATAGCCGCACCCAGCAAGCAGCAACCTCCATCACGCTGAATGGGCAGAAACCTGAAGAAGAGGACAGCTGCAAGTACCTTGGTTCCACCACAACAAAGGATGGCAGCTCAGCAAAGGAGATGAAGACAAAACTAAGCCTGGCCGTGTCGGCCATGACGAGACTCAACGTCATCTGGAAGAGCAACTCCATCAGCTTTCCAGTAAAGTTGATACTTTTCAAGTCCTTATTGGTCTCCATCCTGTTATACGGATGCGAAAGTTGGACCCTCACAGCCGATCTGGATAGAAGAATCCAGGCATCCGAGTACCTATGCTACAGAAGACTCCTGTCCACCTCCTACACAGAGCACAGGACGAATGAGTTCGTCGGACAACAAGTGACCAACCACGCGGGCAGCGAGGAACCACTCCTTGCCACGGTCAAGCGGCGGGAACTGGCTTGGTATGGCCACAAATCCCGTCAGGATTCCCTGGCCAAGATCATTCTGCAAGGCACAGTAGAGGGTAAAAAAACCAGAGTCAGATCAATGAAGTCCTGGTTGGACACTATTAAAGACTTGTCCAAACAGCCCACTGCCCGGTTGCTGCGCATCGTAAAAAACCGACAGCGCTGGTTGCGAAGGGTCACCCCAACGAGTGACTACGATGCTCACGGGTTAGAAGATGAATTCTCACACATGTTTACCACATCAAATGACGCCGGTAAATATCGTATATGACTGCTTTCCTACGTCACAATAGGAACGTAATTCAGACTATGACGACGTCACCATGCTAGTTATGACAGTGACCGCGGGCAAACGTCGCCTATCATCGTCGTAATATTGCGTGTATGCATGCGCCGCACGCATAAATGCACATGCATAAAACGCAACGCGTACCAACGCACGCACACGCACACGCACAGACACACCACACACGCACGCACGCACGCACGCACGCACACACGCACGCACACACACACACACACACACACACACACACACACACACACACACACCATTTTAACTGGTTCGGTTAGAATGACCGGGCGTCAGACATAAATGTTTCTCATGTGTTAAAGACGTGGATTAGACGACTCTCATCCTCTCTTAATGCAATACATCAGCATGCGAAAGAAAAATATGGAGCAAGAATCTGCGTCATCGTCCCATGCACATACCTCAGTGCTAACCATTTAATTGGAAAAATACGTCCAATAAAGCATCGCATTTATCATAGGGCGATGGCCAGCGCTGACGTTTCGTAACAGTGATTACGACTTGCCGACTGAATTAACATCTGATATAAGGAAAGGAAGTTGAAATATGTGTCTGTCTTGCATTAAGTACTAAATCGCAGGGGTGTCTTCCACCTTTCTACCTAATGTATGCCGAACAAACAGGTGTGTGAATATCGCTTAACCGAGGGAACAGTTGTCGTTTCTAACTTTACCACGTCAAAAATAAATCAACACAAATTAATGTTGACACAACTTATCCCCAAAAGAAAAATTCAGGTGTGTCTACGTAATAAAATAAGTAAGCTAAACTGCATTAGTGAATATGATATCACAACAGACTGTGTGCGTATTACATACGATAAACATACATATCGTGATTATGCATAGGCCCTAAAATAATTAAGTAGCGTGTATGTTAAACAGGCAAGAAATTACGAAAAACCCTGATTAAAAAGAACGGTGTAACGCTTCATTCCTGAAACGTACACCATCAGAAGCAACATTTGCTCAAGTAACCGCCACTTCGGTAACTTGTTTTCTGATTTCAGTAAAAATTCCCGAAAAGAATCGAGGCCCGTGGTACAGACAACTAGCGCCAGCAACATGACGACGCGGCCCCGCAGTTCAGGGCAGGACGACAACGAGACGGCACTGGTGCCGACAGGACAGCGAGAGACGGAGAAGGACTTGCATTCTACAGAAATATCCTGACGCAAACTGACTCGCAGTATACGTTGTCTGATTGTGGCGCCAGAGCAGTTCACCCAAGCCTCACCCGAAGACCACCTGCAGTCCAATGATCTTCTTAATTAAAGCGTTAAATAACAACGACATGTAATAAGGACGCTTCTCGTTTGCTTTGGCGGTTCTGGTTCTGGTTCACGACTTTACCCATGATGCAATTCGCTCAGTCCTTGTTATATGATTTTGCATTTCGATATTGGGTATGTGCCTCGACAACAGTAGATAACAGAAACATAGTATACTTTGTAAATCGACTTTTAGTTATCGTTAATATCGTTTAAATGTGCAGTAGAGATGGCGAAGGACTACGTGGATAGCGTTCGTAGATATCGCTGTACAAGCCGGAACATTTTCGACTGACAAATGGAATTGAGAGACTTCCGTTTTACGTTTCACGACACCGGACGTCTCTTGACTAATGTTCATATAAATGTTGTTAAAGTATATGACATATATTTTATAAGCGAATATGAATGTTTTGTTGTGAATAGCAACACGAAAACTACATGTATGGTACTGGTTGATGTACATGGTGTATATAAATAACGATGTAATTGTTGTTTTCAATAAATGTTTCGACTATTTATATTAATACTGTTGTCAAGGACGTATTATGTATAGGCCTATAGCTGCAACTATTTCTTATCAAATTTCATAAACTAATACATGTGTAACATATACTGTCCGGCACACAAGTATGATCTCAGTATGGCCGGGTTTGGAAATATTGACATATGTGCATTGCTATACGCTGCTGTAAGTATGACGTGTGTGAATTGGTGCTTCACAAATTTACTGACACATTTACAATATGACAGTACTTCCAGGCAATACCCAAGCGACTAAACCTGTCTCTTACATGAATGCAACGAAATGCATGAAATGAGAAAACGTGTAACAGTTATAGTTCCCGAAACGATGCACAATATATCAGCTACGTGTGGGTGATGTCTAATTATATCAATGGATCCATAGACGATATCAGCTGGCTAGAATGGTTTGACACATTCATCATCCATATTAGTATCACAGATGTGGCTCTTTTATAGCAAATCCTCCGTTTCAATAATGCAAACTATACCAAAACTCATAAGGATGACAAAAACGTGCATGTGTGTGTGTGTGTGTGTGTGTGTGTGTGTGTGTGTGTGTGTGTGTGTGTGTGTGTGTGTGTGTGTGTGTGTGTGTGTGTGTGTGTGTGTGTGTGTGTGTGTGTGTGTGTGTGTGTGTGTGTGTGTGTGTGTGTGTGTGTGTGTGAGAGAGAGAGAGTGCGTGCGTGCGTACGTGCGTGCGTGCGTATATGGTTAAAACTACCGAAAACGTCGCCAGTAGCAAATAGTGTATCTTTGGTCTATACAATCAGTGGTATGGCTTTAATAGTAATATAAATAGTTTAGTCAAATGGAGCTCGGCTTGCTCTTTCTTGCGATAGTTGTGTTTTCATGGTGGTATGATCATTTATATGAGTTTGTGCCTACGAAAAACACACAAAATCCCATTTTGGCTTATCCACAGCAAAGGGTAGTATTAAAAAGGATGGTAACTGTAATATTCAGTAACTGTTATCTGCTTAACTACATGTTTTAATTCATTCTATGAATACATACCTATTATTTTATGATGGTCTCTAAAATATTCGCATCTATTTTCCTTACCTTACACAGGTGTATAAATTGTCCACAAGTCATGTATTTTACGTTATCTGCATAATTTATATCATAATTGTGTACCAATGAAGTGCTGTCTGATTGGAAAGTATGTCTGCTTAACACATATACATGTGCATTGTCACAACTCAGAATCAATACAAATATAACAATCACAACAAACATGGTAATAGCATATAATAATTAGTAATACAACATACGGTCAGGAGACTCCTCTAAGATCATGCTAGTCGCTATCGAGGAGCCACCTTTTCGCTATCGAGGAGCCACCATAGGCGACCATTATAACGTTTCCTTTATTTCCTACTAATCTTGATAATGACAATTTCACAGCATATCTACCCTCCATAGACAGAAGTTCTGTGAAAATTCGTGAACTTTTAATACCTTAGGCTCCCACAAACTTCCTTCAAACCTTACACCCCTCCATTTCTTCTTGAACCACCCACGGATTGCCCCTGATTACATCACCAAGCAAAATGACAAATAATACGCAGAAATGCACGGACTGACAGCTGTCATAATTTGACAGCTCTGATGCCACGCTGCATGAAAACATAATTTCTAATCACTCCACACTACATATGTGCTCACCTAAATTCAGACAACCTGCATAATGCTGCTTTTAACTGGTACTCTTTGGTCGCACGGGGAATGGCGGATGAGCACCTTATTGTGGTCTTACATCAACTTAGTGAAGGTACTGTATGCCAAGACTAGAAAGGGCTGCCATCTCACGGCGCTTAGGTAACCCAGGCAAACTGCGTGATCCTGTTTGACGCCTTATTGTCGTCTTACGTCATCTACCTGCTGATGACACAGTGTGCTGCTCTCCTCTGGGTCTTCTCAAGACCAGTCACGTCTTTGGTGGTGTGAGGACCCCAGGCTGAGTTGGCATATTACAGAACAAGTCTTACCAGTGATTGTAGGCTGTTTCCTTCATTTTATTGTTTCCTATTTTGACATTCCGTTTGGGAAAACCCAGGGTCTTATTACCCTGTTTGCAGTGTCGGTGATGTGAGTGGTACATGTGTTTCACTTGTGATTGTGGTATTTAAACTTGTCGACATCCACGATAATACGACCGTGTTATTTGCATGAGACTTTCATTGGCTATCTCTAGCGCGTGGCGTTTAATACTAAATCCACAAACATTTAGCTAATTTAACATCGAGAATGGCTACTTTAACACGAGGAAATAACTGTATGAAAAAAAATTGTTGTGGCGCCACCTGTTATCACAGGTAACTTCATCAGTAATGTCGAACTGGAAGTTGACCAACTGTTTGTGTATATGCGGGTCATGGCAGTCGCACTGCTCTAGCCAAACTGGCGAAAAAGAGTGTGGTGCAACTTTAAACTGACTGAACATATAATTATAAACAATACATTGCCTGCGCCCTGAGCATGCTGTTATATGGCAGTGAGTAATGAACTTTCTACCCCAGACAAAAGAAACACCATAATTCTTTTCACATGCATAGTCAACGACATATCTATGTATGGCATGGGATCTCGTGGAAGGACTGAGTTTCAAACACAACCGTCCTAGTGCTGGCCTACATCCCAGGGCCAAGTGTGTAGAGAGGAGAGGGTCCGATGTCTCCACAAGTAGCAGATCAGGCTCAGAGGAGAGCCCGGAGGAAAGAAAGGCAACCATGTTCCTGGCTACATTGAAATATAGATGCCTACTTCAAATTCAAATGCAGCCAGTGTAATTAATAACACAAGTTTTATTAGCAACTCAACTGAGTTGGATTGACATTATAGTCATAGACTCAACATAGTCATAGACTCTCACTCTAGACTGGGTCTGGGTGTCTACGGCCACAATAAACGCTGTTTCAGAAACTGAAAAACCTCACAGGCCGCACATACATGGTGTCCCAAGACTGATGGACGCCTAGCCCTAGCTAGATGGTATCACAAACGAGTCACGCGCTCCTTATATCGAGTACAAAAACATGGGAATATTATAACTAAATGATAGCACAAACAGTATTGAATAGCGTGTCATCTTACCATTAGCATCAATAGTTCCAAGGCTGGATCTTGCAGTTGTAGGCTAGGTTAATCAGATGTCTCCACATTACTATTGCAATGAGAAATGTAGGCGCTGGCCTAAAGCAAAATGGCGTTTTACGACAGTTAGACTTTACGTCACTTCCGTGGTAACCGCTGAGTGTCACTCACTATTCGTCAACTTATGCGCCCTGGTCGTTAAGAGATTTATTTGAAGACCTGAAGAATTTTATTTTAAAAATCTAGAATTTATGGAGGCGCTTGAATGCAAATGCATGACCCATTTTGTCCCTCCTGCCCTGATTAGAACGACGTGAAGTGGCGCCACATGGTGGACTATGTCGCAGTCAATAAAAAATAACTGCGTCGTCTTCAATTGAGTAAACTCGTAAATCACTACTAGTACTACTGATTAGGAGCTAGAATACAGACTACGCAAGAAACCATTACATAAGCTTGAGTGATGTGTCATACTTAGTTGTTACTTGGCAGTAAGTATCGGTTGGCTAAGTGACGTTTATTCATACATGTATTATACGGGAGGCGGCAGCCGCAAGAATATGTCGTGAGCGATAAACTGGCTGTCAAAGTCAAACATTCATCTCTGATCGGATGTCAACAGTTCGATGTTGCACGACATTATTACGTAGTTATATCACAATGTAACAGTAGTCAGTATCTGACGCATATGCCATTTAAAAGTTTGTAACGCTGCTGCTAACTGCCAGCGTCTGTCGTAATTTGGCAGTCTTCCAGAATCCCCTTGTCTCATGTCTGGCAGTGGCCTAAATTAGGGTTAAAACTTAGTTAGGGTCTCCATTAAGGACAATACATCTTTCAATGTGAAACCCTAATTTTGGCCACCAGTTGACTGTACTGTTACGGTTCAGAAGACCAGTGTTTGAGCCAGCCTAAAGTGTACTGCTGCTTGAAGACTAGGTTTTGGCTTGTTTCTTTGCTAAATTGTCTGGACTGTGTTTCAAAAGCAGCACACAAATTCAGTAGACCCTTTTGCCCATTTGGTGCTTCTTCGTCATAGCTGTAGTCTATACCAAGGTAAGTTAAAGCATAACTGTATAACTTGTAGCAGTCACACACACACACACACACACACACACACACACACACACACACACACACACACACACACACACACACACACACACACACACACACACACACACACACACACACACACACACACACACACACACACACAATGTTACCAACTTTTTCATTTACATAGTATTTTCTGTTGTTATATAATAATAACACAAGTTTTATTAGCAACTCGACTGAGTTGGATTGACAATTTGACATATATTTATATATACAAACTGCATATAGGATTTAACTTTTTGTTTTCAGGAACCGGTGAGCCACATCGATCAGCTGAACAAAGATGATGTCACCATCAACAATGGGAGTGAGGAAAGCCTTCACTCTGTCCAGACTTGCACTCAACCTATTTCAGTCTCACAGAGTTGCCGCAGCAAAACATAGCCCTCTGTTTTCAGCAATTCGTTCTGCTTGTTCCAGTGGTGGAGTGACACACTCCGCCACCAACCAACATGCACGAATGCTTTCACAGCCATTTAGCTCCAGTTTCCGTGCTGAAGATGACTCTCTGCAGCCTATAAAGCCAGAAGAAATATCACCAGTCAACAGGGGCAATGTAGTTCCCGACTCGAAGATTGATGTCAATATTCCAGCGGAGGAACTCTATGGGAAAATCCGACATCTTCACTCAGACGTGGTCCTCGAGATGTTGCGGACGTCGTACAAACAGCTTGATAAGACTGCACTTGCAATCTCCCTGCGACGTCTCCATGAAGTCATATCGATGCTGCCGGAGCAGTCGAGACCGGCGTATATAGAGCATGTGAGGAAAAGTGCAGGGTTTCAGGTAAGTGTAGGGTGTTGGTGAATGCTTCTTTGTATGACCTATGTCCTGCACTGATGTAATATACCATGTGAATGCATACTGCTGTTATAGGTCATATGTTCTGTAGATGTGTACAGTAAATTAACAAATCTTGCATGCATTTTTGTTTCTGAAATCGTTTGAGCACTTCTGCTGTCTATTAGTAGTATGTCATATATAAAGTGCTTGTTGGCATGCATGTTGTTACAGATCGTGGTGCACTATTGTTGCACATCATGTCAGCACTCAGGCTTTTATGCATGATCAATTTTGTATCAGTCCACTTCATTCAGGTAGATTCGTGTATTCGCGCATGTGTGTGCACACCCCAGTCAAAACATGCCCAGAGTGAATAGGGTAAAGCTGTTTTTGCTCGTCCAATTTTAACCAATCCATTTATCAATCCACTAAGTTTACCTTTCCAAATGAACTTAATCATCCAAATGATTGGTGGTTGGGTCTATGGGTAAACTGTGCATGCTTTTTACAGATCATGAGTGCTCTACTGGCCCGTAATGCCCAACATTTCAATGCCGAAATCGTGTTTGACATGACGAGATTTCTCGCTGACTTCGGCCTAGACTCAGACCACCCAGCACAGCAAATCAACCTGCAGCTCGGCCGCTATCACATCAATGACCTGGCCATTGACCAGCTTGTCCAACTGGCCACTACATTATCTGAGATGACTTCAACTGATCAAACGAACACGCTTTTTGACGGCATCGGAGTTCTGTGTGCTGGTCGTGAAAATGACGTCAAGATTCTTTCGGTCGATGAAAAAATTTCCCTGCTCAAGTTTTATGGGGACCGCTTCAGTGAACAGTACCAGTCACACATTGTGGGTGCCATAAAATACGAACTCACAGATGTGAACTGGAAACTCGCTGTGCCATTGCTTGAAGCACTTGAACACATGCATATCAGCGATTGGATGATTTTGTCAAGTTGCATCAATGCTATTTCGCGTGACGTCTATCAGCTGTCAACAGAGGACGTCTTCTCAACTTTGGACACATGCTTTGCACAAAAGCTGTATTCTCCCGATCTTTTGTTTGCGCTTGGTCACAAATCGATCGTGGAGAAATACGACATTAGTGAGAAACTTGTGATGTTGGGAAAGTTTCGCCAGCAGTCATTTGTGCATGTGCCACTAATCGAGGATGTTGTTGGGCTGGTCGCAAGCGATCCTGAAGCCTTTCAGTGCTTCCATTCACTCAACAGCAGATTGTCTCTCGAGTTTCTTCAGTGTGTTGCAGAAGCAAACATTTGGACGCGAGACGTTCCCCTTGTTGTTGACAGGCTGCGACAGACAGTGACAGAGTCATATGGATTACTGGAGCCAAGTAGGTGTTTTATCTTACCTCAAGATCTTAACTCAAGTTCGGTCAATAGTTGCCCAAGATTGAGCATTTAGACGTCTCAAGGTTAATTTTTTTATTTCAGTTTTCTATTGGTGTATTTTTTTCATATGCTTTTGTCTGGTTTGCATAGTCAAGGCTGATTAATTTGAAAAATTTTAATCATATAGGTCTTAGTGGCCTTTCCAATCTCTTTGGAGGCGTGACATAAATTGGTTTATTGTCCTGGCCTGAACTGTGTCATCTGACAGAGAGTTCCACACTTTAACCACACGGATGGATGTCTGACCTCGAGTAATAATGGAATGGTGTGAGCATGTGTTGATGTATATAGTACTGTGTACACACTGTGTAAGTGGTAGTTTTCACCAAAAGTAAAGCTATTATATGTGTCGATTAAAGTTTACAATCCTGTCGAAGAATGTTGACAGAGAAGTGTCTGGAAATGGTGTTTTTCTAACCAGCCAGTAACAGTAACACTAGCAGGAATCAGTCAGTGCTGGTTGAATTAACAAACCACGGATCACCATCCAGCCCAATTATGTTGCTCTCCCTCGTCTAACCTAGGTAATATGGCTTCATGTCTCATTGATCAAATTCCAATTCTTTTACAACTTTAAAAATGTCTCATCTATACCCCGAGTGAGATAGGTAAATTTACCACTCATTTTATTCCAATTTGGAAGTTGTGTGAATGAAAACATACAGTAAGTAAAACATTATGATATATGTGCTTTCATTTACAGTGCCAGGGTTTTTGTTCTGATTGATAATCATTATATGTATTTATATAATTTATGTATATATATTATATTTATATATATATATGTATATTTATATATACACTGTATACAGTCATGTCTCGTTTATTTTTAGTTTAGTATTTAGCAACACACCTTATTATACATTATACAAGACAGCTCCCACACAAAACTTGTGGATCGCAAAACAACTGGATTATTTAAGGCTGGATAAGCGAGACATGAATGTACATGTATATATTCTGATGACAGTACAAGTATTGTATCTTTAGCTGTATCGTCATTTTCCAGTAACATGTTGACCTCACTGTCCGTGTGTCCTGCCTTCAGCCACCCTCCTACAGGTGTGTCTCAGTCTGGCCATCCTCAAGCAGCCTGTTCCCTCTCGCCTAGCCAGACAACTCTTCCAGTCGGACAGTGTGGACCAGCTGCTCTCTGCCGACGCCTCCCTGTCCTCAGGTGGGGCATAACTGTCGGGTCAATGCCATAGTTCAGCAATTTTACCTTTTGTTTTGTTTTCAAATAAAACAAGTTTTATCGGCTTGCTAGCCCATTTGTTCAAGTAAGCAAAACAGTTTCATTTTAATGTACCACAAAAGAAATCACCTTATCACTTAACCTAATTTTAGTTTTAGAATCACATATTTTATAATATAAAATATGGGATTCTAATATGTTCCATTAGTGATTTTTTTTGTAATCATTTAAAAACAACAAACACTGCATCCAGTTCGAAAATATTATTTAATTTTATTTAAACTGTTCATATTCAGTTTTAATTGATATATTCATTTTCTAATGTATTTATAACGTGTTTTCTAACTTTTGTTTGTTTTCTGACAAAACAAATCTAACATTAAAAGGAGATTATCTGTTCCTCAGCTTTAGTTATTTAATTAATATTGTATTCCTATGATTATATTATCTACGTTGAATATATCCTGTTTGCCAAGTTGTGTCTGGTTACTACTTGAAAGTTTCCATTATGCAACAAGGTCAGTTGATAAACAAAACGTCCACTTTCAAAACAAACTATTGGAAACGCCACCAAGGTGAGCAGTGTCAACTGCATCAACAGCATGTTTTACATTCCCACAGTCTTGTTGTTATAACTTACTAACTACACTGGCTAATTCTGAATGTGGGAACAGAATCTGTAGAGTGCAGGTTAAAGTGCTCACTAATACAGACGTTTCACGTACTCATAGGGCCTGTGCATGCTCATCCCATCACTGTCGCTGAGAAGTTGATTCTTGTGGCATCAGCCTCTGAGGCATCCGACTTGAGTGAACATTGCCTACAGTTTGTATTCACTTTCATTTGATCCAATCACAATACCAGTTTAATTATCATCACATGTAGTGTACATATGATTTCATTAATATTTCTGCTATAATATGTTTTTTATGGGATTGTAGTCATGTGACTAGCACGTTCAGTGGATTGGAAGCTAAATGCTAGCAAGTTGATGGGTAACGAACAGAAACACCTGTCTAGTACATACACTGCTGCACTGGGAGACGTCTAAACATTCCACTAGCTAAAAAGAACCTATTCAAGAAATCGTTTATACCCTCTGCCATTTTAATTTTGAATGCTAAATTGTTATGTAATGTATACTTCTTTTATTCCATACACTTATTCTCATGTACTGATATATCTAATTTGATTTATTTACTAATTTTAGTACATATTAGTAATGCAGGGTTAGAACTACCCACTAGTCCACTTGTTCGTTCACTAGTAAAGATAAGGGCGGACTAGTAAACCTGCCTAATAACTAGTCCGTTTGTCCAGTAAAGGTCAGTGTGTCATCCAACCCACCCTACATCAATCAATCAAGTCTGTGTAGTCACAGTGACCCTAACCCTTACCCATCCACAGGCTGGGGGGATGTAACTAAATCCCAAGTCATTAAAACATTGATAAGTGATTGCCAGTGAGCAACTGGCTACAGCAGCTTCCTTTACACATAAATGATGACATAGCCACCATCTATGAACTTGTCTGGGCACTATTTGTAAGATTAACTGTACTTTGATGTCTGTTATTTTCTAGTGTGATATTTTTATTTTCCATTAATACAGTCCAGTATAGCATTTTTCATAACACTGTAATGTGAGGGAAATTTCCAGAATTATTATAGAAAATTCATACTGGTACTATCGGTCAATGAGCACAATTGGTGTTCTTTTTCAATTGCACAGTTTTAGAATACAGATCATATCTTAACTTTTTTATTAATTACTTTTGTTATTTCTGTATTATTTCTTTGTTACCTTTATAAAAAGCGCATCAATTTTCATTGATATTTAACTGGGGTTGCAACATATACTATGTTTTATGGAACGACTTAAATTTGGATTGTTTTTATATTTTGGCAGACTAGTAATGGATCACCAATCTTATTACTGTCATTTTACTGTATAACTGAAGAACAATTTCCGTTTTTAATGTGATGTTTTAAATGGACAATAAAGTCTTTTGATTCTTGAATCGTTGAATGTTGAATTGTCAGCTGGGCGGTTGGCATCTGTAAGCAGCTGTCAGGTGGAACGACTGGTGAATGACCACAGTAATTTATGTCAATGATTTTTTGTTATACAAACTGCGCGTGTTAAATTATTCACACACCATACATATCTATACAACCAGACCACATTCATGATGCGAAAACCTGTTGACGAAGCAGTTTTTGTACTTTTTTTCCTGTTGTTACATAAAATGTATAAAATTGTTTAAATTACTCAATATACATGTGTTACACGTCTCAAATGAATATCTAGTGTCTGCCAGTGACTAGGGGAGACCCACACCTGCCCAGTGACCACATCATGCAGCCAGTTATAGATAACATTTGTGCAGATTTTCCAGTTTATATGAATGTCGTTTTCTTAGTCTTATTTCCTTGTGGACGAAGGCTGGTAGACATTTGAGTGGTTTTCTGACCTGTTGTAGGCTCATTGAAGAAGAAGCAAGAAGAAGTGGACAAGGTCAGAGGTCGTTGCCATTGAGACAATCCATAGAAATGTGCCTGGAGAAAGATCCATGCACTGTTGAGCATGACGTCACATCACAGTGCGGCCTTCACATTGGTACGTTCCTGGTGACCCTGTCTGCACGTGTTGTCATCAACACTGAATAATTGTATTTCATTTAAAAGTATTCTAATCAATATGGTCATATCAAAGTAGACTTATGTGAATAGGTGTAAAATTAAGCATTATGTATGTATGGCATTGTGTGTGTATGCATGTGTGATGTGCATATGTGTGTGCGTGCGTGCGTGCGTGCGTGCGTGCGTGCGTGTGTGTCTGTGAGTGTGCGCTTGTCTTTGGATGGTGGTCGTTGTGTCTATAATTTTATATGCAATATTATATATTAATCGGAAGTGTGTAGTAGCATTATATCTACATAATAATAAGAACATATTTGTTAGAAATGTTTATCTGTGTGTATGTTGTTAATTGCAATTTCTGTTCTTTCCATCAAGGATTGATAAATGTTTGTCAGCTATTTCAAAATTCCTGTTATTTGAAGTAAAATATTCCAGTCTAACTGTACATGTTTATTGGTGACAGTCTTATGGTGACACTTGAAATGAAGATGCAGATAAACATTTTGTAAATATGTTTCCAGATCACCTGGTACGTTTTGATGCTGCAGATGTAGAACATCCAGCAAGTAAGGGGAGCAGACAGGTGCTGCCACCTACAAAACCGTAAGTAAAGCATGCATCTGTTTTGATCAATGAGTTCATTGTTGACTTCATGAAAACATTAACAAAGAGTCAGTCTCAAAGTAGGCATCATTGAAAACTGTGTAATTTCTTAAAAACATAGATCAATTTAGGAGAAGTTTGTTTAGTATTCTAATCAAATTTCTTACTGAAGAAATTATACTTAATAAATGTAAAACCTGTATGGTGTATAATATATCTTATGACATTTGATCTGGATAGATATACACAGGGTTGAAAATGGGCCATTATAAATAGGAGTTTTATATGTTATTAAGTATTGACAATGCAAGGACTCAAAATGTATG
Organism: Ridgeia piscesae; assembly: GCA_025642075.2. Taxonomy (NCBI): domain Eukaryota; kingdom Metazoa; phylum Annelida; class Polychaeta; order Sabellida; family Siboglinidae; genus Ridgeia; species Ridgeia piscesae. The sequence continues at coordinate 466,924 of JAODUO010000563.1, forward strand.
TTCGTTAAGGACAGTGGCTGTGGTGAAAAGGTGTTTATTATTCATTATAGAAAGTGGTCTGATATATCCAAATAATGTGTTTCAGTATTATCTGAAAACATTGCAACACAAACTCAACAACACACCGAATTTTATTCATTTTTTCAACAACAAAAAATATATGTATGAAACCATAAGATAATAGTTTGTTCCTCTATGGTGACTAATGTTTGTATTACATCGGAATGTTGTAAAACACTTTCTGACTTTTGTTTTGACTCCAAAGCTGATCTTGTAGACAAACTTTATTGCTTGGTCCTTGGATAACTGTATTTGTGACACGAGCTACATCAACGATGAAGTCACGATATCGTGTGATTGCCTAGCTCATTAAAGTTCACCTTTTCACAGGAATCACTACACAGATGGGTTTAAAACCAACTTTATACATACAAGTGTATTTTTCTGTCTCTTTTTAGTGTTGTCAATTGTTATATACAATGGTAAACTTTGTGTACACATGGAAAATTGATTTTAGCTAATGACTTGTTTGTATTTCCTTTGTTTTTATTGCCAACAGGGTAGCAGTGCTGGTGTTTGACGGTGCTTGTTTCCAACGAAATACGGGACAGGTGAAAGGGGCCACCCATCTCTACTGTAGAACGCTTCAGCGGGGAGGCTACCTGGTGGCAGTGGTAAGAACTAAACACCATAAAAAATATACAACAGTATTTAACTTAAAAAAAAAAACATCAAGGGAATTTAAGCTAGTAAGTTTTTACATTCACATGGTGCAGTTACAGTGCAAATTATTCTTTCACATATATCCACTAATGTCTATAGCCAGGCAATCCTTTATGTGGTAGAGTGAACTGGGGCGATGTAGAGCAAACATGATTTATGATGCTTCAAAATGGTAGAAAGTGAATTTGGATGCTGTTTCGTTGAGAGACAGATCTTCTGGCCACTGTCTCCGTCATTGCAAAGCGTTCTTAGATAACATTTCACATGTGACTTGTGAAGCAAGTAATGTGTAACCTTGATCACTGCACCTACACATTGATCACTGCACCTACACCTTGATCACTGCACCTACAGCTTGATCACTGCACCTACAGCTTGATCAATACACATACACCTTGATCACTACACCTACACCAAATTATTCTTTCACATATATCCACTAATGTCTATAGCCAGGCAATCCTTTATGTGGTAGAGTGAACTGGGGCGATGTAGAGCAAACATGATTTATGATGCTTCAAAATGGTAGAAAGTGAATTAGGATGCTGTTTCGTTGAGAGACAGATCTTCTGGCCACTGTCTCCGTCATAGCAAAGCGTTCTTAGATAACATTTCACATGTGACTTGTGAAGCAAGTAATGTGTAACCTTGATCACTGCACCTACACATTGATCACTGCACCTACACCTTGATCACTGCACCTACAGCTTGATCACTGCACCTACAGCTTGATCAATACACATACACCTTGATCACTACACCTACACCTTGATCACTGCACCTACACATTGATCACTGCACCTACACCTTGATCACTACACCTACACCTTGATCACTACACCTACACCTTGATCAATACACATACACCTTGATCACTACACCTACACCTTGATCACTACACCTACACCTTGATCAATACACATACACCTTGATCACTACACCTACACCTTGATCACTACACCTACACCTTGATCAATACACATACACCTTGATCACTACACCTACACCTACACCTTGATCACTACACCTACACCTTGATCACTACACCTACACCTTGATCACTACACCTACACCTTGATCATACACATACACCTTGATCACTACACCTACACCTTGATCACTACACCTTGATCACTGCACCTACACCTTGGTCAGTGCACCTACACCTTGATCACTACACATACACCTTGATCACTACACCTACACCTTGATCACTACACCTTGATCAATACACATACACCTTGATCACTACACCTACACCTTGATCACTACACCTACACCTTGATCACTACACCTACACCTTGATCACTACACCTACACCTTGATCAATACACCTACACCTTGATCACTACACCTACACCTTGATCACTACACCTACACCTTGATCACTACACCTACACCTTGATCACTCACTACACCTTGATCACTACACCTACCCTTGATCTACCTACACCTTGATCACTCACCTACACATTGATCACTGCACCTACACCTTGATCACTACACCTACACCTTGATCACTACACCTACACCTTGATCACTACACATACACCTTGATCACTACACCTACACCTTGATCACTACACCTACACCTTGATCACTACACCTACACCTTGATCACTACACCTACACCTTGATCACTACACCTACACCTTGATCAATACACATACACCTTGATCACTACACCTACACCTTGATCACTACACCTACACCTTGATCATACACCTACACCTTGATCATACACCTACACCTTGATACTACACTTGACACTCACTACACCTTGATCACTACACCTACACCTTGATCACTACACCTACACCTTGATCACTACACCTTGATCACTACACCTACACCTTGATCACTCACTACACCTTGATCACTACACACTACACCTATGATCACTACACCTACACCTTGATCATAACTACACCTTGATCACTCACCTACACCTTGATCATCACCTACACCTTGATCAACTACACATACACCTTGATCACTACACCTACACTTGATCACTACACCTTGATCACTGCACCTACACCTTGTCATCACCTACACCTTGATCACTACACCTACACCTTGATCACTACACCTACACCTTGATCATACACCTACACCTTGATCACTACACCTACACCTTGATCACTACACCTACACCTTGATCACTACACATACACCTTGATCACTACACCTACACCTTGATCACTACACCATACACCTTGATCATACACTACACCTTGATCACTACCCTACACCTTGATCACTACACCTACACCTTGATCATACACTACACCTTGATCACTACACCTACACCTTGATCACTACACCTACACCTTGATCACTACACATACACCTTGATCACTACACCTACACCTTGATCACTACACCTACACCTTGATCAATACACATACACCTTGATCATACACCTACACCTTGATCACTACACCCCACACCTTGATCATCACCTACACCTTGATCACTACACCTACACCTTGATCATACACCTACACCTTGATCACTACACCTACACCTTGATCACTCACCTACACCTTGATCACTACACCTACACCTTGATCACTACACCTACACCTTGATCATACACCTACACCTTGATCATACCCTACACCTTATCACCACTACACCTTGATCACTACACCTACACCTTGATCACTACACCTACACCTTGATCACTCACCTACACCTTGATCATACACCTACACCTTGATCACTACACCTACACTGTTACCTTGATCACTACACCTACACCTTGATCATGCACCTACACCTTGATCACTACACCTACACCTTGATCACTATGACACCTACACCTTGATCATGCACCTACACCTTGATCACTACACCTACACCTTGATCACTACACCTACACTTTGATCATACACCTACACCTTGATCACTACACCTACACCTTGATCACTACACCTACACCTTGATCACTACACCTACACCTTGATCACTGCACCTACACCTTGATCATAACCTACACCTTGATCATTGCACCTACACCTTGATCACTACACCTACACCTTGATCACTACACCTACACCTTGATCATACACCTACACCTTGATCACTACACCTACACCTTGATCACTACACCTACACCTTGATCACTAGCACCTACACCTTGATCACTACACCTACACCTTGATCACTACACCTACACCTTGATCACTACACCTACACCTTGATCACTGCACCTACACCTTGATCACTACACCTACACCTTGATCACTACACCTACACCTTGATCATTGCACCTACACCTACACATTGATCACTGCACCTACACCTTGATCACTACACCTACACCTTGATCACTACACCTACACCTTGATCACTACACCTACACCTTGATCACTACACCTACACCTTGATCACTGCACCTACACCTTGATCACTACACCTACACCTTGATCACTGCCCCTACACCTTGATCACTACACCTGAGGGTGACGTCAGCTAACAGGGTACATGTCAGGTCACTACATCTCCTGATCTCTTCACACTCTGACCAACCCAAAAATCAAAACGTCACCACTATAGCCACATGGAGACATCTTGTTCATGATTCTAGTTCCAAGTAGTAGTACCTGGGTGGGAGTGTAGGACTACTTTGTTGAGCAACTCGCATACTCACTAACCATTGCTTTCTATCTGCAGCTTCATCCATCCATCTTCTGTCTTCCACCGATCTTCTTTTAGCCCTCCTCTCGTAGTCTTGCCATCTCATCTGCGGCCTTCCTCTCTCAATTTTTGACATACCCCTCTTAATTTTTGGCGCCTCACCAATCACCAAAAGAATACTTTACATCCCATCCTCTTTACTCAATTGAATGCATTGTAATTAACACTGTTTGTTTTGTTTCAGATCAACTGGAACTCCTTCCAGAAGGTTGAGGAGAGAGACCGACGCGAGTATCTTCAACACAAGGTCTTGTTCGCCGCAGACTACCAAGACCTGCACATGATGGGCATTGACAACATTGGCCACACAGAGTAGCTAGCACATGGAGATGGTGTTTGTTGTTAATAAAATGTAATATACAGAGTTTAGCTATATGATACAACATCGTTTGTGTGATTGTATTTTCGTTTGGCAGAACTGCTCGAGACTTAGTCAACATTTGTTGTTTAAAATATATTGTTTAAGACAGACTATAAAGCATTTTTGATTTATTTGAAGATTTACGTAATAAATATTTGTGATCTGCATTTGTATTGTCCAGTCACGTTTCTTGCTGACATCACTATTTCACGCATGGATACACAGTTACACACCTCACACACACACACACACACACACACACACACACACACACACACACACACACACACACACACACACACACACACACACACACACACACACACACACACACAATGTTATAATATGGAAATCTTCAGTGCATGAATGCAACAGTATATTTCTTTTTGCAATTAGATTTAGCATTTATTCTCGATAGTTCACTGTTGGTGTCCACGTTCTATTGCCCCCTTGCATGGTTGAATCCTTATCAGCGTTTTTAAACCTTTGGGCCTACGTAAATTTTTCATTAAATAGGCAGATACCAATGAAGATGTACATTTTCTAGGCTGTTAGAAAAATAACTTGTAGGCTGGAGGCAAGAGTTCCTCTTTATTGTCAAGGGGTGAAATCTGAGGTTTCAATGAGGTTACAGTTGGAAGTTTTTAGTTAGCATCAAGCCAGTGGGGCTGTAGTATTCATTATTATTTTTAGACCTTTTGGCCAAAGGTCCAATGGACTTATGGCATTACTCTGCCTGCGCCATACGCTGTCCACCATGCACTGACTACCATTAGTTCTTATAGCTTAGAAACCGCTCAAGATATAATGTTCTCATTTTGCATAGCCATTTCTTAAGGTAAGGAATGAATGCGTTTACACCGTATATCAGATGCAGTCCATTATATACAGACATAAACATAATATATAACTTATATGTATAAAAAACAAAAATAATATATACTAAATAGATAAAACAACTACAAAGTGTAATAGATAAAATACATATAATAAATTTTCACACACGGTTATAAACATACCTGAAATAAATATATTTATTTCAAGTATGTTTTTATCTATTTTTATTATTTACCTCCAAAGTGTTACCTTTTCATTCGCTAGGTGGTGTATTAGTTTCAAATTATTAGAAAGATGGCGCCACGTAATATGTCCTGTTAAAAAATCATTATAAATATTTATTATTATTCAATTGTCTTACTCTCACTGCATGTGAGTAAAAATAAAATAACTACAATAACATTAAGGCTTGACGACGACAAAAGATAAACTGATGTTGTAATTGTTCATCCAATCACAAACCCGCATGCATCACTACACGTGCTCGCCAAAACTGACAAGATGTCGCACTATAATTTCAAGAAAATAACAGTTGTTCCAACGGCAAAGGTATTAGCATTTCAATTATATATACTTATACTAGTTGTAGTTATGTGGTTATGACTTGTACATTAAGTTTAAGCGCTACCCTGGCCGTGTGATTGTGGTCGCATATGAGCGATAATAGGTGCTTTAATTGCCACGTTATCACGCCGCAACCCAGCACGCCTACAGTTGAGAACCACGAAACATCGTAATTCTTTTACACACGCACTATGCTTCATACCATTGCAAACATTTTTATTTTACATTTAGTGACTTTGGTTTGGGCTTCAGGAGAGCCTTTTTTATGAATTATAACAAATTAACATAATACCATATACAATTATCGTAAAATTACAATAAATCCTCGTAAGGATGTTCACTCATTGGCATTGCCGTTGAATAACCAGTCCATAGCATTTCTGTTGTGATAGAGTGCGTCATCTAGCAGGCTACATCAAATACAATGTAATCCACTAGGAAAAACAGTGGCCGAGTGGTTCCACTTAGTGCTGGTTCGATATTCGATATATCGAAGTATTGCGAAAGTTCGATACTGATATTTAGTGGTATCGCGATACTTTGATATTTTTGGTATCGAACGCCCACTGTTCGATACCTACGATACCTTCGATACTTGACATCGAGTCCATTCGACGATGTCGATGCGAAGACGCAACATCGTTGTTGATGACGACGTTTTTTATGGGAGCTATCACTACAGCGCTTCGCAGCCTAAATTGACTAAGGCGTGGTTGTTTAAAAATAATATAACAAAATGTGAATTATTTTCTAAAACTTTATTGTAGAGTTAGTCTGTATAATAACTGTTTTCTGTGTGCGATCTTAGACTAGGTCAGACTTCGCTTAGCCTCGTTATCCAAACCAAGGTTCGTACGTGACGCTCTCGCTTGGCCATGCCATCTTTCTCCCTACTTTACTTACGGTTACGCGTACAAAAACACACATCCAATAGCATTTGTATAGAGTGTTTATTGCACGCACTAGTATTTATGAAACTAGTTTAATAATAATATTGTTAATATAAATAATTATTCGAGCGCGATGCAGAGGCTTTGTTTATCCGGGTTCCGTTTGGTTGCGCTGGTTTGTTGTTTGGTGGCACCACCATTTGCCTACACGACGCCCACAACCAAGACGAACGACAACATGTCGAACGTTCATCTCTAATTTGGCATTTTTCCAACAAAGACTGTCTGCTATGCTAGAAACTTCTCAAAGACAGTGGGGGAAATACATTGAATTTGACGAAACATGTTACCAATCAATAAGCTATCAAAACGTGATGATCAACTTTCATCGTACGGCTTGTCGACGTTGTGGACAACGTCGCATTGCCATTGACTCGAGAGCGTTTCTTTCGAAATATTCTACAATGAGCAAGCAGTGGACATCAAGTTACAGTCGAAGCGAATCGCCATCGATTGCCGAATCTACTAAGTAACTGCGGCCACAGCGTCAAGAAGTGACATATACGACGTGACTGATTAACGATGACGATTCGCTTACTGCATCTACTGCCACTCTGAGTGTGACACTGGCACTGGCCAAACAGGTTCACCACTGGCAGAGCCAGAGGTAGAGGAAGAAACTGACCTGTTCTTGAAAACAGTTGCAAAAACATAATGGGGCTTGTTATGTGTACTTGGTAACGTGGTAATTTAAGTTTTATATTATAAAAAATATTGGTGTGAACAGGGAAGTACAATTTTAATTAATATTTTTTCAATTATTAATTAGTGTTATTTTATTGTAATCATCTATACAGTTTTGATGCTAAATCACAATTATCTTTATGATAGAATTAATAATAAAAAAGTTATAACAGTGAGGGTTCAGCTGTGCTGGCAGTGACACTATTATAAATGATGTGTTTTTATATAATAATAATAACATATTATTTGTTTGTTTCAGCTGTATTTGTTGATGGTCATTTTAGGAGACACATTGACTTGAAATTAAGCTGCTATATTAAAGTGTATTTACAAACAGCTGGGGTGAAGTACTGTTATTAATTTATAATAATTCAGTGCAATTAATTAATTTATTTGTCACTAGGTATTTGATTGCAGTTGTCTTTATTGTTTTAATATTATATTACAGTTACCTTTTAGTTTTACAACAGTAATCAATTATATTGAAACTGTTGTTTGTGTACTTACATAAATTGAAAATTGCATATTAATCATTGTTTGCATGACTATAAAATTGTCACATATTTCCCTACAAGTGAAAAATTTGTGTTTCTGTGGCATTAGTCTAAATGGATAGTAGTGTTTCTTTGGAGATCTCTACTGTACTGAATTACACTTATAAGGTAAATTTCGAGTATCGACTAAAAATTTGGTATCGATTGATATCGAAGAATTCTGGTATCGAACCAGTAATATATCGATTGGTATCAAAGAATTCTGATATCGAACCAGCACTACTTCTGTTGCATACTGTGCTTCTACTGGGAACTGTGTTCTATGTGAAAATTAGACTTAATTACAACGTAAGTATCGAGTATCGAACAAAATTCAGGTATCGATCGGTATCGAACAAAACCTGGTATCGAACCAGCACTAGTTCCACTACAGAATTGTTCATAGAGTCAAAAGGCAGGGTTTGAATCCTGGTGGTGGTTCGGTACTGGCTTGGCGGATCCCCAGCTTGGCGACTGTGTCTACACTTGTGGAATTACAATACAATTACAATGTAGTTCTTATTTTGCTTTTTCTTCTGTTTGCAGGACTTCGTTGACATCGTGTTGTCACGCACTCAGCGAAAAACACCTACAGTGATACACAAGAACTATAAGATATCACGTATTCGTCATTTCTACATGCGCAAAGTGAAGTATACACAGCAGAACTTCCACGACAAACTCACGCAGATTCTGGACGACTTCCCAAAGTTGGAGGTACGTAACAAGATCAGTGTCGTGATCCTGCAGCTTCATCTAAACAGTTGTCGTTGCACAGAAACTTGCCTGTCTTCTCTATGGACAGTTATCTTGTTTTATAGCACATGATTAAAACAAAAATAGACAAGATTAAGGCACCAAGAAACATCAAACAAATCCTGGAATTAACTGATTTAAAGACAAAATGTTTCTTGCGAGGTAACCATTAAATGTCCGAAGAAAACAGACTCAGCGGAGTTAGGTATGTTATTAATGTATATTATTTAAAATGTGTACATGTTTTCTTATTTGTTAATTTCTTTCCAGGATATCCATCCATTCTATGCTGATCTGATGAACGTCCTGTATGACAAAGACCATTTCAAGTTGGCTCTTGGTCAAATCAACACTGCTCGACATCTCATAGATAAGTGCGTGAACATGATGTCTATTGACCAGAATAAGCATCCGTTTTTTGTGTGTGGTTTTAAGTGCCATCAAATGAGTACAATGGAACCAGGTGTCTGCCAGGTTAAAGTGATAGCTGGTATCATTTGGTGTGTTCATGTGAGCCCACGACATATATATGTATTTACAAATTATTCTGTTATTTTAACACTTGTGTGAATTTCAGTTTCATCCTGAATTAAAACTCGTCTTCACATGCTAACAAGACATGAAACAATTATATGTGTGGATTGTTAGACTTTTCTCTCTTAAATATTTCAGTTTCTAAATTGTTAGAAAGAGTCAGATGTCAACACGACAAACAAATACAAAGTTATCTATATTAATCATATTTATTTTGGTATTTTCTTGCTAAGTTGGTGTTTCATAAAATTTTGGTTACGATTGCAAACGCACGTGGAATATGTGTTGCATTCCCATTTCAGTGTGGCAAAGGACTATGTTCGCCTGTTGAAATATGGAGACTCCCTCTATCGGTGTAAACAGCTGAAGACAGCGGCACTAGGCAGGTGGGTCATCTGATAATTTGTTGAAATTTAGAATTACTGCTGGGTGCGATGGCCAATCATCTCAACAATATTAAAAACGTTTTATTTTGGTGTGGCGTGTTATTACATCTCATCACTGGTACATGAAGCACTGTTTGAAATTAGTTTGTTACCTGATCTCTGGACGGTTGGGACAAAAGATCCTGTACACTCTGTAGACAACGAGGGCTACAAACCAGTGTATGTCAACTGAAATGTTCAGGTCAAGGACCAATGGTAGCCGTTGAAACTGTTTGCTGCAGGATGTGTACGGTGATGAAGCGACAGGGACAGAGTCTGTCGTACCTGGAGCAGGTGAGGCAACACCTGTCTCGTCTGCCGTCCATCGACCCCAACACACGCACACTTCTCATCTGTGGCTTCCCCAATGTCGGCAAGTCCAGCTTCATCAACAAGGTGGGTGTATCTGTATAAGTCCAGCTTCATCAACAAGGTGGGTGTATCTGTATAAGTCCAGCTTCATCAACAAGGTGGGTGTATCTGTATAAGTCCAGCGTCGTCAACAAGGTGGGTGTATCTGTATAAGTCCAGCTTCATCAACAAGGTGGGTGTATCTGTATAAGTCCAGCTTCGTCAACAAGGTGGGTGTATCTGTGTAAGTCCAGCTTCGTCAACAAGGTGGGTGTATCTGTATAAGTCCAGCTTCATCAACAAGGTGGGTGTATCTGTGTAAGTCCAGCTTCGTCAACAAGGTGGGTGTATCTGTGTAAGTCCAGCTTCATCAACAAGGTGGGTGTATCTGTGTAAGTCCAGCTTCGTCAACAAGGTGGGTGTATCTGTGTAAGTCCAGCTTCGTCAACAAGGTGGGTGTATCTGTGTAAGTCCAGCTTCATCAACAAGGTGGGTGTATCTGTGTAGCTTCATCAACAAGGTGGCTGTATCTGTGTAGCTTCATCAACAAGGTGGCTGTATCTGTATAAGTCCAGCTTTGCCTTAAGTACTAATGAAATAAAAGTAGTAATGTGTTTGGACCCAAATGTGTCCTTAAAATAAATCGTTAGCACATTGATTTGTGATTATTTGAGTTATAAAGATTTTTTTATTCAGTCAGGTGCATAGAAGTTTGTGTCTCTTATGTTGTGTGAATGTATACATATTATTACCTAACTATTGAAGTGATTGGGTTTTGAAGAACTATAATGAAACAAAACTATGTACAACAGAAATGGGAACACAGTGATGAAGAAAAAAATTAATTTGATATACTGTCTTTGTTACTTTCGTCATATTTTTTGTATAAAAGTCATGGTTGATTTGCCTTTGCTACTGTGGTGTAAGAGTGGTGTTTTGCTGAAGCTGTTAGTGACTCGTGTTAGTGACACCTGTTAGTGACACCTGTTGATGACACCTGTTGTCAGATGACGAGGGCAGACGTCGAGGTGCAGCCGTATGCATTCACCACCAAGTCCCTGTACGTCGGCCACATGGACTACAGATATCTCCGCTGGCAGGTGAGAGCAGGCGCACAGAGCTCTCCAATCTCCTTTAAAATAAGGCTCTGTCATTGTGTCTACCTTTTCTTATAATATACCTGATACTAGAATCATTATTCTGATGTCATATTGCCACGAAAATCACACTTATTATGCCATGGATGATGTTGGCAGTTTGACTAGTGCACCGGCAAAATGATCACATTGTAGACAACCACTGTTGGCAGTGCTGCTGAGGCAGATATATTACAGTAACCATGGCAACTAGAGTAACCATAACAAATTATTTCCTCTGTTTTCGTCTTGACGTTTTATTAGTAGTTGATGCTGGTGAACTGGAATTTAGTTGTGGTTCCCCGTCAAATTCTTGACCGTGGTTGTATATCGTCGTGTTGACCTTGACCTTGCAGGTGGTGGACACGCCTGGCATCCTGGACCACACTCTGGAGGAGAGGAACACGATTGAGATGCAGGCGATCACCGCCCTTGCCCATCTCCGTGCTGCTGTCCTCTACATCATGGACGTGTCGGAGCAGTGTGGCTACACCCTGGAGCAGCAGGTGAGAGAAGCACACTGACCTGGTGACAGTGACAGTGACACTGGACAGTGTCAGGCACATTCATCCTGTTTTTTTACTGAAATATTAATTCTATTGATTAAAACATAGCATCAGCTACTATTATTTATTATGTGTTTTTACAACGTAGTGATGATGAATGTTGTCTGATCTCCGTGATGTTTCAATCAGACACTCTAATTTTTTACTGAATGCTTGGCACATATTATAACATTAAATTGTCCATAGAGATTTATTAATTAAATAGCAATTACAGTAGGGGTTAGCAACATTTTACATAATCAAATCAAAATAGTTCTAATGTATGTAAAACATATATAGATGTGTGAAAAATTTAATTGTTCTATACAGTACGTATTGTAACTGTCAAATATGCGTGAGAAGTTATCGACGTAACACTGAGAACAGGTGGTCATTAAACATTTATGTGCAAGCATAATGATGATAAAAGTTTGTCTGATCTCCGTGATGTTTCAATCAGACACTCTAATTTTTTACTGAATGCTTGTCACATTAGCTCATACGACCACTGTGATGAAAATAATCTTTGCACGTTGAAATATGTTTGAGTGAAACTGTCACTTGATTGACGGACGAAGATTGTGTCTTGTCCAGGTGTTTTAGTATATATTGTCACCTACAGGTGGAGCTGTTTGAGAACATCAAACCACTGTTTGCGAACAAGCCCCTGCTCGTGTGTGTCAACAAGATTGATGTCACTCGCCTCAATGAACTGACAGAAGACAGACAGGTGAGGCAGGAATACATTCAGTACAATGCTCCTTTGTAGTACAATTGAATACATACACTCGTTGCAGCATCACATTGTATACATACTGGCTACAGCGGTACACTAAACTATCTATTGTGGTAGTTAGCCAAGAACAAATCAGATCACCATCACCTTAAAATCTATCTGTTTAATCTTGCCTATCCACCCTAGCTTCAGTCAACCAATTGTCAATGACGTTTGCACTGCCCTTGACTATGAAAATGCTTAATTAATCCACTGGTTTTGTTGCGCCACTGAGGATAGATAATGGCGCCATAGAAGTTATTTATTATTGTATTTATGTAACGTTTTACATACCTGCTTTTTCAGGTTCCATTTGGTGTTTTTACCTGACAGCTTAACTTCCTGTTTTAAACACTCACTATTCCATGACACTGTCACAATGGTAGAACTACTCCTACCCCTGGTAGTAATTAGAGATCAAGAAATAAATATAATCTGGTTCTCAACAAAATATATAAACAGATCCATGTTTATATCTTGTTGTATTGCTTCTGTCTCAGGCTCTGTCCAAGAAGTTTGATGATGATGGGATCCCTGTTTATATCTTGTTGTATTACTTCGGTCTCAGGTTCAATTCAAGAAGTTTGATGAGGATGAGATCACTGTTTATATCTCATTGTATTGAGTCTGTCTCAGGTTCTATTCAAGACATTTGATGAAGATGGGATCCCTGTTTATATCTCGTTGTATTGCGTCTGTCTCAGGCTTTATTCAAGAAGATGGTGAGGATGGGGTCACTGTTTACATCTTGTTGTATTGCTTCTGTCTCGGACTCTATTCAAAATAGTTGATGAGGATGAGGTCACTGTTTACATCTCGTTTTATTGTGTCTGTCTCAGGCTCTATTTAAGGCATTTGATGAGGATGAGGTCACTGTTTATATTTTGTTGTATTGCATCTGTCTTAGGCTCTGTTCAAGAAGTTTGATGAGGATGAGATCACTGTTTACATCTCTTGTATTGTGTCTGTCTCAGGCTCTGTTCAAGAAGTTTGAGGAGGATGAGATCACTGTTTATATCTCGTTGTATTGCGTCTGTCTCAGGCTCTGTTCAAGAAGTTTGAGGAGGATGAGATCACTGTTTATATCTCGTTGTATTGCGTCTGTCTCAGGCTCTGTTCAAGAAGTTTGAGGAGGAGGAGATCCCTGTTTATATCTCGTTGTGTTGCTTCTGTCTCAGGCTCTGTTCAAGAAGTTTGAGGAGGATGAGATCACTGTTTATATCTCGTTGTATTGTGTCTGTCTCAGGCTCTGTTCAAGAAGTTTGAGGAGGATGAGATCACTGTTTACATCTCATTGTATTGTGTCTGTCTCAGGCTCTGTTCAAGAAGTTTGATGAGGATGAGATCACTGTTTATATCTCATTGTATTGCGTCTGTCTCAGGCTCTGTTCAAGAAGTTTGATGAGGATGAGATCACTGTTTACATCTCATTGTATTGCGTCTGTCTCAGGCTCTGTTCAAGAAGTTTGAGGAGGATGAGATCCCTGTTTATATCTCGTTGTATTGCGTCTGTCTCAGGCTCTGTTCAAGAAGTTTGAGGAGGATGAGATCACTGTTTACATCTCGTTGTATTGTGTCTGTCTCAGGCTCTGTTCAAGAAGTTTTATGAGGATGAGATCACTGTTTACATCTCGTTGTATTGTGTCTGTCTCAGGCTCTGTTCAAGAAGTTTGAGGAGGATGAGATCCCTGTTTATATCTCGTTGTATTGTGTCTGTCTCAGGCTCTGTTCAAGAAGTTTGAGGAGGATGAGATCCCTGTTTATATCTCGTTGTATTGTGTCTGTCTCAGGCTCTGTTCAAGAAGTTTGAGGAGGATGAGATCCCTGTTTATATCTCGTTGTATTGTGTCTGTCTCAGGCTCTGTTCAAGAAGTTTGAGGAGGATGAGATCCCTGTTTATATCTCGTTGTATTGTGTCTGTCTCAGGCTCTGTTCAAGAAGTTTGAGGAGGATGAGATCCCTGTTTATATCTCGTTGTATTGTGTCTGTCTCAGGCTCTGTTCAAGAAGTTTGAGGAGGATGAGATCCCTGTTTATATCTCGTTGTATTGTGTCTGTCTCAGGCTCTGTTCAAGAAGTTTGAGGAGGATGAGATCACTGTTTATATCTCATTGTATTGCGTCTGTTCAAGAAGTTTGAGGAGGATGAGATCACTGTTTATATCTCATTGTATTGCGTCTGTCTCAGGCTCTGTTCAAGAAGTTTGAGGAGGATGAGATCACTGTTTATATCTCATTGTATTGCGTCTGTCTCAGGCTCTGTTCAAGAAGTTTGAGGAGGATGAGATCCCTGTTTATATCTCATTGTATTGCGTCTGTTCAAGAAGTTTGAGGAGGATGAGATCACTGTTTATATCTCATTGTATTGTGTCTGTCTCAGGCTCTGTTCAAGAAGTTTGAGGAGGATGAGATCACTGTTTATATCTCGTTGTATTGCGTCTGTCTCAGGCTCTGTTCAAGAAGTTTGAGGAGGATGAGATCACTGTTTACATCTCGTTGTATTGTGTCTGTCTCAGGCTCTGTTCAAGAAGTTTTATGAGGATGAGATCACTGTTTACATCTCGTTGTATTGTGTCTGTCTCAGGCTCTGTTCAAGAAGTTTGAGGAGGATGAGATCCCTGTTTATATCTCGTTGTATTGTGTCTGTCTCAGGCTCTGTTCAAGAAGTTTGAGGAGGATGAGATCCCTGTTTATATCTCGTTGTATTGTGTCTGTCTCAGGCTCTGTTCAAGAAGTTTGAGGAGGATGAGATCCCTGTTTATATCTCGTTGTATTGTGTCTGTCTCAGGCTCTGTTCAAGAAGTTTGAGGAGGATGAGATCCCTGTTTATATCTCGTTGTATTGTGTCTGTCTCAGGCTCTGTTCAAGAAGTTTGAGGAGGATGAGATCCCTGTTTATATCTCGTTGTATTGTGTCTGTCTCAGGCTCTGTTCAAGAAGTTTGAGGAGGATGAGATCCCTGTTTATATCTCGTTGTATTGTGTCTGTCTCAGGCTCTGTTCAAGAAGTTTGAGGAGGATGAGATCACTGTTTATATCTCATTGTATTGCGTCTGTTCAAGAAGTTTGAGGAGGATGAGATCACTGTTTATATCTCATTGTATTGCGTCTGTCTCAGGCTCTGTTCAAGAAGTTTGAGGAGGATGAGATCACTGTTTATATCTCATTGTATTGCGTCTGTCTCAGGCTCTGTTCAAGAAGTTTGAGGAGGATGAGATCCCTGTTTATATCTCATTGTATTGCGTCTGTTCAAGAAGTTTGAGGAGGATGAGATCACTGTTTATATCTCATTGTATTGTGTCTGTCTCAGGCTCTGTTCAAGAAGTTTGAGGAGGATGAGATCACTGTTTATATCTCGTTGTATTGCGTCTGTCTCAGGCTCTGTTCAAGAAGTTTGAGGAGGATGAGATCACTGTTTATATCTCGTTGTATTGCGTCTGTCTCAGGCTCTGTTCAAGAAGTTTGAGGAGGATGAGATCACTGTTTATATCTCGTTGTATTGCGTCTGTCTCAGGCTCTGTTCAAGAAGTTTGAGGAGGATGAGATCACTGTTTATATCTCGTTGTATTGCGTCTGTCTCAGGCTCTGTTCAAGAAGTTTGAGGAGGATGAGATCCCTGTTTATATCTCGTTGTATTGCGTCTGTCTCAGGCTCTGTTCAAGAAGTTTGAGGAGGATGAGATCCCTGTTTATATCTCGTTGTATTGCGTCTGTCTCAGGCTCTGTTCAAGAAGTTTGAGGAGGATGAGATCCCTGTTTATATCTCATTGTATTGCGTCTGTCTCAGGCTCTGTTCAAGAAGTTTGAGGAGGATGAGATCACTGTTTATATCTCGTTGTATTGCGTCTGTCTCAGGCTCTGTTCAAGAAGTTTGAGGAGGATGAGATCACTGTTTATATCTCGTTGTATTGCTTCTGTCTCAGGCTCTGTTCAAGAAGTTTGAGGAGGATGAGATCACTGTTTATATCTCATTGTATTGCGTCTGTCTCAGGCTCTGTTCAAGAAGTTTGAGGAGGATGAGATCCCTGTCTATGAAATGAGCACGCTGACGGAGGAGGGTCTGTCGCATGTGAAGACTGAGGTGAGGCAACACAGAGTGTGTCTGGTGGCTGACCCACCCCATCATTTCTGTGGTGTGTGACTATGGCCACTGCCAAGTAATTGTTCTTATACTCTGCTAATTTGCTCTGATTTTTGACGCTCACTCCCTGAAGGAAATGTACCAATATTCAGCAGTTTCTTGGATGTTTAGCAGTATTGTCATATTAAGATAACTAATTATTTTATTACATAGTAGCTGTTAATTTTACTTTTTGTTTAATATTTTTCATATACACTTAATCCTTTGCACACTGGGTTATAATAAGTAATGCAATAAATGTTTTATTATATATTTTAGTATTTCATATGTAGGTCTATATTTAGAATGTTTTTGTTTTGTTTTAATGTATCTTCCCATCTTAACTAGTATTTGAACGTGCATGTAAACGACTATATATATATATATATATATATATATATATATATATATATATATATATATAATAATAATTATTCAATAACAAATACTACTGCACATGAAAGCCAGAGGTATCTCTCAAATCTGTTTCTAACATAAATGAGTGACGTGTTGAAGGAGTACGCCAAGGAACTAAGCGAAGCAGACACAACAGTAACACAATTCGTTTGTCGTTAACCTTTGTGCCTTGATTTATATCATTTAAAAAATGGTAGTTAGAATTAATATTTTGTAGTAGAACATCATTCACAAACAGTGTTTCTGCTTCAGCATTTGTTACACAAAGTCAAGTGATAGGTTCTGTGACTGTCAAAAGATCTTGACCACACAAAGAAATGTCCACCTGTGTGTCTGTTCCCCAGGCGTGTGACCGTCTCCTTGCTCAGCGGGTCGAGGTCAAACTGAAGGGCAAGAAGGTCAACGACGTTCTCAACCGACTCCACCTGGCGCTGCCTGCGAAACGTGACGAAAAGGTGCACTGTCTTGATGTTATGTGACACACACGCACACATGCATGCACACACATGTACACACACCCATCCACTCGCATGCACACACACACCCACGCAAACACACGCACACATACACCCACACGCACTACATGCATCACACACACGTACACACGCACATTTACACACGCACATGTACACACGCACATGTAGACATATAAGTCGCATGAATACGAAAAGTGGCTAATGTTACAAGACCTACATGGCAGGCGTGATGATGATTCAGGTTTTGTCTGATCTCAATGATGTTTCAGTCAGACACTCTAATTTTTTACTGAACACTTGCCATGTTTACAGATCTTGTCTCTCGTGTGGGTAGGGTTTATTATATAGCTTTCATATTGATGAATGTGTCAGTTTGTAACAGTTGTAACTAGCTGAAATTAACGATAAAGCAAGTGTCTTGCCCTTATTTTGATCATTAATTATAAACTATTTAATACAGAAATATTGATTAAAACATACCATAAGCTACTATTATTTAATTTTTGTTACAAGCATGATGATGATGAAATTTGTCTGATCTCGATGATGTTTCAATCAGACACTCTAATTTTTTACTGAATGCTTGTCACATATTATGATGAATTAAATTGTCGTAGAAGTTTATTGGATAACAACAATTATTGTAGGAACTTTGTAGCAATACTTTACATATTTGTTCAAACATGTGTAAACAATGTGTGAAATTTTTCTACATACAGTTGTTGTTGTGCTTGCCAGGAGCGAACTCCGTTCATTCCCGAGTCTGTGCTCAAAAAGAGGCAGCGTGGCGCGGCCGCTAAATCTACAAGGAAACTGGTGAGGCCATGCGGAACAGATGAGAACACTTTGTGGTCTTTGACACGGCCCACAGTGTAGCTCCGTGTGTTGTTAGTCTTTCCCGGAATGTCAGAGTGTATGATGCTGATCCTTGGCTTCTGTTTTCTTACCTCCACCCCAACCCCAACCCCCAACCCCCAACCCCAACCCCAACCCCAACCCCCATTCAGTCATATTCAACAAACGTTACAGCCTCGGCCGTATTGCCGCAGTCGGTCAAATGAGTGATGCCCGTGTCTTGCGTGTGGTCATCTCATTGTCAACTTAGACAGCTCAGCATTAGGATTGAAGAAGGTTGAAGATTTTTGGCTCGTGGTGTCATGATATTTCTGTTCCCCAGGAACGTGATCTTGAAGTGGAACTTGGGGATGATTACTACCTCGACCTGAACAGTACGTATTGCCGTTGTGTGTAGTTAATATCAATGTAAGCACGAGTCTCTTTCCTCGGAAAGATCTTTGTTTGCTCTAGTCGGCTTTATATTTTGTTTGCGAGTCGTTAAACAACGGCAGAAACTAATGTTACTAAACAGTCATGTGCAGGTGTGATGATGATAAACTTTGTCTGATCTCTTTGATGTTACAGTCAGACACTCTAATTTTTTACTGAATGCTTTGCACATGGGCTTATTGTAAATAAGAATGACAAAATGTAAACGTGTTGTGCAGAAATGTAAACGTGTTGTGCATGAAGCGACCACTTTCTGATTGATTCACTCGTCTATCTTCATCGGCTAGTCGTAGACACAGGCACATTTTGTTTTTCATTTTATGTCAAATGTGAATATCATGTCATCATTGTGTTGTTGCCTATGTACAGTTTTATGTCACAAGTATCCACTAGTATGGAAATTTAAGTGTGAACTCTGACGTGAACCCAGCTTAAAAAGTGTAATTACTATTAAAAGTGCACACACAAGCATGATGATGATAAAAGTTTGTCTGATCTCCGTGATGTTTCAATCAGACACTCTAATTTTTTACTGAATGCTTGGCACGTCAACTGATTGCGAGCTGGCTGTGTGATTCTGATTTGTGCATACTCATGTTCTTGATTTTAATCTTAATTTATATCGTGTATACATTGAGTTTGATACAAATGTTTGCATTCCTTCTAGAGCATTATGACCTTGCGAACCCTGACGAGAAATACGACGTCATCCCAGAAGTTTGGGAGGGCCACAACATTGCTGACTTCATTGACCCGGACATCATGAAGGTACGAGGTCGTTAGATGGGTAGGGTGGCTGATTGTCCGGATAGAGGACAGTGGTTCAGGTCCACCTACTGACCATAGTTTTGTCTTTCAGAAGAGACGGCGGAAGCTGTTGGTCCGTTCTCTCTAGTGTCTCTGTCAGCGGAAGTGAAAGATCACATCAGGGAAATAATGTCAGACCTAGAAAGCCGATGATCTCCACAAAGCTGTTATTTACTGCCAGGCCTTTGCATTTTGTGGTGATCAGCATAGTTGTATCTGTGCTGTGTGGAAAATACAGCCAGGTCTGTTATGTGAATATTGTGTACTGAGCACACAAGCATGATGATGATAACAGTTTGTCTGATCTCTGTGATGTTTCAATCAGACACTCTAATTTTTTACTGAATGCTTGTCAAATATTTGGTGTGATTTAATGAAAATTAAATGTGCCTAGTTGAAACGCAATGAAAGACTGAAAAACATGCTGAATCTCTAAAAGCTGATTAACTCGTTTCCAATTTGAGTAGTGGTGATTTTTTAAACTCTTGGAATGGCATAAACAGTAAACAATGCCTGGCCAACAAACTAATGTTTGTGCGGCTTCAGCCACACACTGTGCGTGTTACATGCAATGTCTAGCACGTGGATGGGTCATTGTGTAGTGATTGCCACCAGTCGTGTATCCGCCTTCAAATTAGGGCGGGTATTTGCTATGTTCCCACGGCTGACACAGTAGTGACTGGCGAAGTCAGTTGCTGACATTTTATAGTTTGACTCCGCTCACTTCCAAGGATTGCGGAGATGATCTGCCAGGGGTATGTAGCACAGCGCAACAACCCCGACTTGTGAGGCTGGTGAACTGTGGATGAGTCAAGATTTCAAAGTACCATGCCAGTGATAACTGTGTATGGTGATGTCAGTGATATCTGTGGTACTGTGATGTCAGTGATATCTGTAGTATCGTGATATCTGTGGTGTCATGATGTCAGTGATATCTGTGGTACTGCGATGTCAGTGATATCTGTAGTATCGTGATGTCAGTGATATCTGTGGTACCATGATGTCAGTGATATATGTGGTACTGTGTTGTCAGTGATATCTGTGGTGTCATGATGTCAGTGATATCTGTGGTACTGTGATGTCAGTGATATCTGTAGTATCGTGATATCAGTGATATCTGTGGTGCCATGATGTCAGTGATATCTGTGGTACTGCGATGTCAGTGATATCTGTAGTATCGTGATGTCAGTGATATCTGTGGTGCCATGATGTCAGTGATATATGTGGTACTGTGTTGTCAGTGGTATCTGTGGTGTCATGATGTCAGTGATATCTGTGGTACTGTGATGTCAGTGATATCTGTGGTACCATGATGTCAGTGATATCTGTAGTATCGTGATGTCAGTGATATCTGTGGTGTCATGATGTCAGTGATATCTGTGGTACTGCGATGTCAGGGATATCTGTAGTATCGTGATGTCAGTGATATCTGTGGTGCCATGATGTCAGTGATATATGTGGTACTGTGTTGTCAGTGATATCTGTGGTGTCATGATGTCAGTGATATCTGTGGTACTGTGATGTCAGTGATATCTGTGGTACCATGATGTCAGTGATATATGTGGTACTGTGATGTTAGTGATATCTGTGGTGCCATGATGTCAGTGATATCTGTGGTACTGTGTTGTCAGTGATATCTGTGGTGTCATGATGTCAGTGATATCTGTGGTGTCATGATGTCAGTGATATCTATGGTACTGTGATGTCAGTGATATCTGTGGTACTGTGATGTTAGTGATATATGTGGTACTGTGATGTTAGTGATATCTGTGGTGCCATGATGTCAGTGATATATGTGGTACTGTGTTGTCAGTGATATCTGTGGTGTCATGATGTCAGTGATATCTGTGGTACTGTGATGTTAGTGATATCTGTGGTGCCATGATGTCAGTGATATCTGTGGTACTGTGTTGTCAGTGATATCTGTGGTGTCATGATGTCTGTGATATCTGTGGTGTCATGATGTCGGTGATATCTGTGGTGTCATGATGTCGGTGATATCTGTGGTGTCATGATGTCGGTGATATCTGTGGTGTCATGATGTCAGTGATATCTGTGGTGTCATGATGTCAGTGATATCTATGGTACTGTGATGTCAGTGATATATGTGGTACTGTGATGTTAGTGATATCTGTGGTGCCATGATGTCAGTGATATATGTGGTACTGTGTTGTCAGTGATATCTGTGGTGTCATGATGTCAGTGATATCTGTGGTACTGTGATGTTAGTGATATCTGTGGTGCCATGATGTCAGTGATATCTGTGGTACTGTGTTGTCAGTGATATCTGTGGTGTCATGATGTCTGTGATATCTGTGGTGTCATGATGTCGGTGATATCTGTGGTGTCATGATGTCGGTGATATCTGTGGTGTCATGATGTCGGTGATATCTGTGGTGTCATGATGTCAGTGATATCTGTGGTGTCATGATGTCGGTGATATCTGTGGTGTCATGATGTCGGTGATATCTGTGGTGTCATGATGTCAGTGATATCTGTGGTGTCATGATGTCGGTGATATCTGTGGTGTCATGATGTCGGTGATATCTGTGGTGTCATGATGTCAGTGATATCTGTGGTGTCATGATGTCAGTGATATATGTGGTGTCATGATGTCGGTGATATCTGTGGTGTCATGATGTCGGTGATATCTGTGGTGTCATGATGTCAGTGATATCTGTGGTGTCATGATGTCAGTGATATCTGTGGTGTCATGATGTCAGTGATATCTGTGGTGTCATGATGTCGGTGATATCTGTGGTGTCATGATGTCGGTGATATCTGTGGTGTCATGATGTCGGTGATATCTGTGGTGTCATGATGTCGGTGATATCTGTGGTGTCATGATGTCGGTGATATCTGTGGTGTCATGATGTCGGTGATGGTATTTTGTGTTGGTTGCTGTAGAAACTGGAGGAGTTGGAGAAGGAGGAGGAGTTGAGAGAGAAGGCCGGCTTCTACGAATCGGACGACAGCGAGGAGGACGACGACATGAAGCAGCTGAGATGTACAGCCAGGAAGTACGTGTTGCACTTGATTAAAACGTATAAATGTGTTATTACTATCGTAAAATGTGAAATATTTTGTGTTACACACTGAAAATTTATTTTCCCCAAATTATAGTAAAGTTTTATATTGACATCGATTTTGACATTTCCAGTTTGTTAAACGCAATCTTGCCTGCAGTGTATTTGTGCCATGTGAATGAGTGATGAGTCTGCATTGTGAACAGTATAGACAGAAATCAGGACCAGACTTTGACCGTGTAAAGACTGTCACATTGCTTAGCTGTGAGTGAAACTGTTGGTGTCGGTCGCAGGATCAGGGAGAAGCGCATATTGAAGGTGATGGAGTCGAGGGAGAAGCGTAAGGTTGAAACACCGCGCCTGCCTCGTACTGCCAAGAAGGTGCGCGCAGGGAAGATGGAGACAGAAATGGCAGAGCTCGGGGTGACGGTGGACACTGCAGACACAGAGGTGGGTGTCATGGGGGACGACACTTTATTTGTACACATCACACAACAGTAAATGTCTACTGCGTGTCATGGGTTGTGAGTGGAGCTGACGTCACGGCACATTATGCACAAGGAATTATTGTTTTATTCAATGCACGTCAGATAACTCAAACTCGCATGAGTTGATTGTTGACATTTTTCTTCAGTTGTGAGCCTATTTTTCTTTGGATTCACCTTAACATATCAAATTCTAGTGCTTCTGAATGGACTTTGGTCTAGATTTACAGCAGTCTACAAGTTGTCTCATTGTATTATTCCCTTATTATATTTATTTATAGAATCTCCAAAATATTAGAATATAGTATAGTTATCACTTGTCAGGTTGATAACTGTGCCTATTCTAATATCTTGGAGATTCTATAAATAATTATTAAACAAGAAATGGCACCGAACAACAACATCTGAGCATGAGTTGTCCTCCTAACCAATGACTGTTGCCTGTTGCAGACACACGTCGGCCGTGCACGGTCAAAGAGCGCCAGTCGACGAACAACACTGAAGAGGAAGTACGATGACACGTCAATGGTGGCCAGTGCGACACGGTCACGTAGTGCCAGTCGCGCTACGTCACGTGACAAGTCCGGTCTCCGCGATGAAACGGTCGGTGTCTTTGGATTTATGGGATAGCTGTCAGGATACTGTCAGGATAATACTTCAGACTTATGGCAAATGAAAGAAGCATGATCTTTAAACTGATTAACATATGTGTAATATAATAATACATTCATTCGTACTAAAAAGTGTCATTTGGTTTTTATCAACATATATAAGTTACGGTGTAAATAAAACAGTCAGCAATGAGCACAGCTCATCAATGGCTAAGAAAGGAGAACCAGCATGGTCTAGGTTATGTAAAGCATCGTTTAGAAATGAGACTACACATTAGTTCATCTACCCCCTCCTGGTTGTGGTCTGAATTATATCAAATATGATTACACTTCATTCTGCAGAATGCCATGACATCAGGTTTGAACTAGGACATGATATAGTTAAAATGTTTAGACGTATGTGATCCAGCACCTTGAAGGCTGTAGCCAGACAACCGTGCTGTGAGACGTATGTGGTCATGTATGATGATGTAACAACCCTGTCTGATCCCCGTGATGTTTCAGTCAGACACTCTAATTTTTTACTGAATACTTGTCACATACGTAGATACTTGTGAGAAAAAATAATTATTTAAAATACTTTTAAAAATCAATTGATTCTCAAATGGGCAGCTGATACGGTTTCGTAAATAAATATTTGAACAACTCATGAACACAGTTTCTTGAGAGATAATGTATGATAATAACTGATTTATTACCATGATGGACATTTGATATGCTCGTATTCATGCATTTTAAAACAATTTTGTGTTTTTAGTTTTATCAGTTACGTAGTGCAACTAAAAACTAAGATATGAATAACAACTTCTGTTATATGTACACAAAGCGTAATGATGCTAAATTTGGTCTGATCAGAGACTCTGATGTATCAATGAGACTCTTTGAATGCTTGTCACATAATCTGATCAGACATGTGTCTATGAGTTTTTACAGTTAACATTTCATATGTATAATTATATAATATGTATATATATTTATAAAAATTATATATGTATATAGGTGTGTACATTGTTTATAGTTTATAGCACAAAAGTTGGTTTAGTTTGTACAGTTACTATGGTGTATAAAGATGTATTTTTGTGACCTACATCGCAGTGGTTTATTCGCTTGTAGATGGTGAAGAAGGGGCGTAAACTGGCGAAGATCTCCCAGCGGGGGGCAAACAGGGACGCGAGGAAGGGCGAGGCAGACAGGAGGATTCTCGACTCGAAGCCAAAGCATCTGTTTGCAGGGAAGAGGAAGCAGGGAAAGACAGACCGGCGATAGGGGAGATGTGGGAGGCACCTGGGATGATGGGGAGGCAGAGGGGATGTGTGAGACACAGGGGAGAAGATGGGGGATGATAAGGGAAATGTGGGAGGCACGGGGAGAGGTGGGAAGCACAGGGGAGGTGAGGGAGACACGGGGAATGATTGTGGGGATGTGGTGTGGCCAGACGTTGTTGTTGAACTGGTGGATATGGGGAAGTGCTCGGGATTCTCTTGGGAAAGAATGGGTGTGCTGGTGTTTTCCAGAATGCACCAGGAATAAAACTCCCGAGTGTTGTAGACACATGTACAAGAGAATGTTGTCTTGTTGCTATTGCTGACACTTGGTTCTTGTACTATAAACTACTGCAGGAACAGAGGCGGTCTGTAAGTGTTCTGTCATATGAGATAACGCAATACCATACAGTGACTGTCACACTCCACAAAAATATAAACAACTGAGTAGTGCACTGGTCTTATCAAGACTGATGGTTTTAACTGTATTACATATAACATGTATGTTATAACTATATATCTTGACATGAAATTAAAAGTTGGCTGTCTGAATTATTTTAATGTTTGCACTGAAAATGCAAGCCATGAACATATTACTGGCATGTTTGTTTTATTAACTAGGAGACTAGACAATTGCCTGTATTGTGTGATTATTGTATAAGCAGTATTTTCATACTTACACAACTACAAGAATCGCAGTGTATAAGATGTCTGTAAAATTGCCTAAAACGATGCCTAAAAATACATCGCTTGAAACCCCAGTTTCAAATTATGGAGTCAGAGATAAAGAAATAGTGGTGATTAATTGTAAATAACAATAAATCCAGCTGTCTACTCTGCCTTAATGTATATTATAATCGGCCGTGGTATTTTTGGTATAAAATAATAATCACAATAGTATCTACGTAAATTGTGAAAAACGTATGTTAGGAAGTTGGTAAACCAAGTTTCGAGTTCAGTGGCCTCACGTCACGGCGACACGTCGTAATGACGTATCCAATTATTGTGACGTCATATTATGACGCATCTAACTTGGCGGTAATGGTACTCCAGAGAGACGCCATATTCAATAATGACGAACGCGTTTGTATTATAAGGTTAGTCATTCTGAAAATATTTGAATGTATTGATTTTTTGAAGAATGTATAATAAAATAAGATTAATCATGGAGAGCGTTCTTGTCATATGAACATTTAAAAATAATATCCGGTAGATACACATGCAACGAGTGGCTGGATTTTTTTTATAATAATTCTTCCAGATACCACCTAGCCTCAACATGCTGAAGATACGGCGGACGAACACGAAAAATCAGAAAAATTGTTTTGTTCTTTTAGGGTGCAATGCAATATGTCGGAACAATAGTGCATGTAAGCAGTAATGCGTGCAAAAGAACTAGTTTTATATAAAAAGTGGAATAATGCAGTCTGGATATTGTTCTTATAGGAATCAAGGCTATTTTGATTTACAACATGTTGAGGGATGGAGTTCCAAAGTCGAAAAACTGATTGGTCTTAGTTGACTTATATTGATCAACCCTTTTGTAGTGATGCATGCCCTGTGAGTTTGGTTTTAAATTATTTAATCACAATAGAAATTATCGTGTCAGTATACGAATCATTATTTTACGCTTTTGTAATACTGTCTTTCCCCCAACATTATATTGTAAATGCCAAGATCTAAATTGCACCGTGCATCTTTGTATTGTATGTTAATGAATGTGAACCCACCAGGCGGCGACACTGAGTGGAAAAATTGAGTGGTCGCACAAACGTTAAGTTTGTCCAGTCCACAGAGTCGTCACGCTGTCCTTGGGGTATTGTCAGCAGCGACGGGGTGTCATTCAGTGGGCCGTGACATGTATATGGGGGAGATAATTGGGCTGTTGACCTTGACATTTATCTTTCCTATGTCGCAATCTGTTGGTACATTTTCCTCTGGAAACTAGTAATACTTGGTACTGAAATGCCTTTGAAACTAAATGCTTGGGAATTGGACGCATATCTAAGACAAATTCTAAGGAGTTGGGACAATCTAAAAAATATATATGGTGTAATATTTTATTGGGTAAATTATAGTCAAACGCGAATCATTAAAATGAATTTGAACGGTCAAGATATTTGAGTACTTTAATAAATATTTTATAGTAAATTAATAAATTAGTTCTTGAAACTTTAAAATACACACATGCGTAACACCAAGAGAAAATGAAACAGGATGCAGCAGTATAAGCATTTATTTACCATTGCAACAACTCATCAGATTCATAATACTCCAACTGTTGCGAAATGTATAGTTCTAACAATTTAAGTGTACCATACCATTCACAGTACTACAACATAGTGTACAACTTCACAACTGTTATGCATTGTCTTTGCATGCTTAAGTAATAATTATTCTTTATGCACAATAAGACCGGATGAAGCAAAGCAATTGCATGAAAACAGTGTCAAAGCAAATGGGTTAAATTATAAAATGTAACAAGGTAAATCATTGGCAGTGGTTCTTTTCCCAAAAACTTCACCAAATGGATTCCACGTGGCAATGATTTTCAAAACTATCATTTAATGGCTGTCTTGCCTTTAGCTATGCCAAATGCACGTGAGACGAATAATGTATTCTAAATGTTATATGAAACACTGACTATCAACCAGCATTTCAAATTCACATGATGTAAACGGTTTGACATCCATGGATCATGTATGGCTATTGATACTGAAGATCACATACATACAATGCAAGCAGTGAACAATAAGAATCATTGTTTTCACCTCAATTCGAAGCCTTCGACGCACACTTTTTCATACACGTGTTACTGAGGCCTGTTTGTCTTGATACATTGTATTGTATTTCAGTGTCCGGCTCACTGCGCCTTCATAATGCAGTATGATGTGCATTAGCATAATATCAAACCCTGTTGCAATCAAATAATCTTACTGACTTTGTCTGCAATCATTGCTTTTGATAAAAAAGGATATCGCTTCAGTTGTTTACAACTGTAATGAAGAATGCTAAGGGCGATGTTACTATATCACATTTGCTGCTTATTGGATAACATACTAATGGCAACATAACATTAAGAAGTAAATTATATAGTGGAACTTACCTATTATTACAGGTGGTTATCAGTATGTTTACTGCATATATTATAACTACCAATGGTAAATTGTAATTAGTAGGCAGTTGGTGCTGAATTGCAATATGGCATATAATCATGCTTGTATATGCAGACTGTAGGTATACCTGGGGTAGGGTATATTAATAGCAACACTTCCATATAGCATTTGACACCAAATATCTTAATCATGATACCTTGAATAATAATAATACATTCTTGTTGATTTAAATCCTTGGAAAACAAGTTCATAAGTTTATCAGGACAAAAAGGATCAATTTCATAATCGATAACCAGTGTTAAGTTGGTTGTTGTCAGAACAAGGGACAATGAAGGATTCAAGTAGGAAATGCAATTCTGAGAAAATAAATTGCGATTTTAATGGGAGGTACCCAGGTGGCTTTGGTGTCAGACATGTGTGGCCATTTCCTGATATTTATGAATTGTTATAGAGAACGTGCACTGAACCTAACTAAGCTTAATTTTAGGCACAAATATCTATTGTGACCAAGAGAGATTACCAAGGCTGCCTGAAGGTATAAGAAAGTCACACAAGGTTTACCAAGTTTACCTCAGGTATACACCGATTAATGGAAATTACACTTTTAACTGATTGTTACAGTTCACAGATACATTGAAATTCATTTAAATAAAAAATAGTTAATTAGTGATCGACTGTACTTGACACCTCATTAAACACAAGGTTTTCAGTTCAACAAAAGTTTAATGCAAGGGTTTGGGGGTCACACCCGATTTAGAAAACATGTCACTGCTGCTGTTTTGTAAATAGAAACAGAGGGAAACATGTTCAGAGAAGTGTGTCATGTTCCACGTTCTGTAATATTTCTTGCCAGGCATCTAACTGTTTCTGTGTTCTTAATGTGTTTGCACTTGATCCAACCATGAAATGTGAAATGTTTTGAAATAAAACACAACAGTTACACACTGCATATCTCCAAAGATAAAACTACACCCTGTATAATTGTAATGTTAAAATAATAAGATATATCAATGTTTCAACATATAATTTATCTTCACAGCCAATGCTTTCAACAGCTCCACAGTGCACTACACCAGTGCACTACACCAGTGCACTACACCAGTGCACTACACACAGTGCACTACACACAGTGCACTACACACAGTGCACTACACACAGTGCACTACACCAGTGCACTACACACAGTGCACTACACCAGTGCACTACACACAGTGCACTACACACAGTGCACTACACACAGTGCACTACACACAGTGCACTACACACAGTGCACTACACACAGTGCACTACACACAGTGCACTACACACAGTGCACTATATACAGTGCACACCACTATATTTTTTGTGTTTCTTTGTTGTTGATAACCCTTCCACACCTATTTCAGATCGTCATCGTCACACAGAACCAATCCCAGTTACACAGTAATTACCTGTTAAGCAAGTATCCTATCAAGCATAAAATCAAGTCGAAGTTTCACAGATATTTGTTGTCATTTTCCTTTTATTACCAGTTGGTGCACTTGAGCCTGCTGTTAGCACAAAGCCACCAGACCCGAAGCGATCACAGCTTTTTCACAGCTTAAACTAATTTGCACACACACATAACACAAGCACATTTGAATAGTGGCCAATTATTACACGGTCACCACCAGGGTGAGCAACATTTACCTTCGTAATTACACACACAATTAAGGCACATTCAGTGACGTTACATAACATGTGTACATGTCTTCTTTAACATGTCAAGAAACTTTGTCTTACTGGTACATGTATAGTGCGCGTGACAAATAAAAGAACTGCATACACACGTAAACCTGCTTTGCCAATGAAGTGACGTACAAAAATAGACTGGCCGAGTTCAAAGCCAACCAGTTCTTTCATGGCAGGCAGCCGCACAGGCACTTAGTGGATCAAAGTTGGTTTTTTGTGAGCTATATATACGCTTAATGGTTTATATGTTGCGCATCTGAGCTCGGATACTCGAGAATGAAGGCACTACAGGAGTTTACTATTACTACGTAAAAGACATTTTAGTGAGGCATCGTTTTACATGAATATCAGTTTTCTGTTTATCTGAAAATCATGTTAAAGGAAGGATGGTTCTGTTTTATTGTAAACTTGTGCACATTACAAACTACCAGGTATATGTATTCTACTGTATTTACCACCGAATGTATTCTGTCCGAAGAAAAACAACTTTTGAATTTCACTGTTTACAAAAACTGTCGAGCTGTCACCCAAATCCATGAATGCCGAGCTAGGATAGTTCTGAGAAACATGATGAAGGTTTGAGGGTGAGACGACCTGTAAACAAACTGGTTCCTCTCAAAACACTTACTTAGGGGGTCATCAAAACAAATATTGGCAGGCAATTTGTCATAATAGATATAATTTATACCATTACCAGATTCTATTATATAAACAAATAGACGATCAGTCTCAAACAGTCCGTGGTGGATATTCAGTAAACTAATTTATAAATTCAAAAACATAATAATGGTCAAGTTATATTAAATAATTTTGGTTTATTATAATGCTTGTGGTGCACAATACTGTGAGCGGAGCTAACATCAATGCATACTAAACATGATGTGACTGTATATTGCCTTTTGTTGCTAGGACACAGCCTGCTATGTTCGTGTAATGGCAGAAACCCAAGTTCTGATGACCACTGAAAGACTTGACACATCACACTGTTGCAAATCTTGCAACCACCAATGCCCTGCTAGGTACACAGCACTGTCTTGTGCAATTATGTTTACCTACAAGAAAACACGAGACCAAACCACAGTCTCTAATGTTTTTTTGCATGTAATTGTGCTAATGTGTTGAACAAGGCAATTCATCATCCAACTTAATTCATGAACTAAGTTGATATATTTAACCATAAAAAGGAGGAAGATTTTTTAACATGACCAGTTGTATGTACATCATGTGATTTTCTGTAGAAGAGCAACACCATTATTTCAAACTTCACTTGAGGAACATTTATCTCAGATGTTTTGATGCATACGCTCTTGTTTAAAGCAGCCAGCCAAATTCATATAGCCAATTGCAGATTTGGTGTTCACATATGTGAACAATTAAGCTAATATACAATCATTGATTATGAACATCCTTATACTCGTCCTTGACCATTCAAACTTACATAAAATCACCAACACTGAGCTTCGTTTTGTCAGTTTCCATAACAAGATCACCAATCAATACTATCACATCAACACTTTTCAAGTATATGTACACACATATATACATACATCTCTCTTGTTCACGTCCAATTACAATAGACATACTGTAATGTCATAAACAAACGGGGAGATCACCAACATTATACATGCTGTTGTTACTTACTTTGATGTAACAATTACACCAGCCACTACAATACAGTAACATTCAGAATGTGGCATTTGAAGACGGCAAAGTAGTGTAGATGAAAGAGTTCTACCAAGACAGCTTGCTATGCGAGCGTCTCGGACAGCATTGAACCACAGCCAAACTTGATGTTGTTTCTGTTGCGAAGCCATGGCAGTAGCGGCATTCAATACAATGATGTCTTTCAATAACTAACACAAGTCGAGATATGTTTGTTGAGCAATCACAATCACTGCATGGTGTCCACGGTCTGTCACAAACAAGTACTCATGTGGTGGCATGACACGGTTTCATTTGGCAGTACAAAGAACAGTTGTTTCTCCCACTTGGCCCAAGAGTTGTCCGGAACACGGACATCTGATACTACGTGAAACCGTCTTTGCAATAAAGTTAGCAATTGAAGCCAGACATGTCCCGATCGATTATTATCCAACAGTATTACCACCTAGAATCCAGCTAGGTGGCGCTGTGGCCAGTCAAAGTATACATGTCACATGCTATACAACTGTTGGACGTGATGACATCGCGTGGGATTTGTGAAGTCTCAACGAATTTGTATGTTCCGCCTCCCAACAGCTGGTGCTGCCACCTGCCCCACCGCTGTTTCTGTTGTATGACGACGGTGCTCTCGCCTGGCAGCCACCCGTGGCGCCTTCTGTAGGTGGTGGGGCACTGTACAAGTCGTCCTTCATCACACTCTCGCGACGTTTGGTCTTCATTTTGTGACGACCAGAGCGAGAAATTGAGAGATTCCTGTTACTTTTCGAACTGCCCTCTGCAGCGATCACATTCTGGGCATCCTTTCCAGGAGCGTCGCTGTCCGTCTTTGATTTGCTATTTCCAGCCTTTGTCTTTCCACTGCTTCCAAAAAAGTTTTTTATGGCAGACATGATTGAAGTTGAGAGAACGTTTGCTTCAACGATCGTTTACGTTCTTTCGGGCTGTAGCTAAAACACTGTCGAATCTCTCCCAAGTAATGACACAATCTCAGTGTAATAAACACACAAGTGTTGACGTACCCACAGCCGACGTTTCAGTCTGTTCTGTAGCTATGTTTGTCTCCGTATGCAAACGACGCTTATTCGCTATGAATCTGTCGAGCCATAATCCAAACACAATGTCACCTTAAGCGGTGAGTATCAAGCACAATCCACGCAGAATCTATCAAGATATCCAACAAGTCGAACGATGTGGTGAACGGAAAACGTCTTCAACTGTGTGAGTCTCAAACAGGGTACACTGGCGCAGTCACAAAGCTTCCATGCGAGACGCGTCCGTGCTGACTGACGCCACCGTCATGTGTGTTATAAAGAAGTGCGTCGAGCCGCTCCGAGTCGCCAGCAGGGGTGACACGCAAGTGGAACCCGACACAGGTTCCGTGCTGTTGTTTGTCACTCTGAGCCAGTCACCACTCGCTCGCTCGACTGTGGCGGCCACAATAACAACAAACAGTATCTATTGAAGCGTGAGGCACAATGCTGTCTCGTCCGCCCCACACTACACAGGTCTGACGGGTAGAGCCGTGATTGGTACAGCGACGTTTTTTCTCACTAACCGATTAGCAGTCGCACGACTGGCGATGGTCTCGACAGCTGGTGAGAGGATTGGGAGCCGACTGTGAATAACCTGCTTCGTTATGTAGATCAGTCAGGTGTGTGTGCTGACTCAAATGTTATCCTGCCTCAGTGGATCTCTACCGAAGCAGTCCTGGTAGAAGCTCAGTGCGACTGTGTCGGGTCCTGTCACTTCAGCTAATCACGTCTGTGTCCAGTGGACTTCAACACAACTCTGCTAAGTGTTTGTGAGGTCGATGTGAGTCGTCAGATCAACACACGGCGAGACAGTTGACAAGTACAAACCCAACTAAATGTCTGTAGACCGGCGTTGTTCCTCCGTGTGTGTTTGTCACACGCCGACG
The DNA here is from genome assembly GCA_025642075.2 of Ridgeia piscesae. Taxonomy (NCBI): domain Eukaryota; kingdom Metazoa; phylum Annelida; class Polychaeta; order Sabellida; family Siboglinidae; genus Ridgeia; species Ridgeia piscesae. Next base: position 500,695 of record JAODUO010000563.1, read on the forward strand.
CTGATGTTCCCACCGTGTGTGGGACTGAACCACTACAACAGCACAGCTCACTGTGAGAGCAGTCACCTCAGTCTGAGCACCTTACAACGACTGAGCATTGAGGCAACTCTGCAGGCAGTGGGTGGTCACGCGTGGCCGACTTCACTCAGTGTCTGTGCTGAAGCCAGTCAACCTGTCATGCTCTATGATCACTGCAGCGCTCTCAACAGATCTGTAAACAGTCAAGATAGCATGGTTTAGATGACAATAAATACCAGAACCTGATGCTTGTCACAGTTTCCAGTTGTATGTACATGAAGTGTGCTAAATTACACAATAGGGGTTTAGTTAAACAATCTTGTGTTTACCCTATGATGTTCTGGATATTTATATAATAATGTGAAGAGAACGCGATAGAATGTTTAACAAACCTTTCCAAGATAATAAACATAAACCATTCCAAGACAATAAAACAAGAAACACTGTCCACTAACACATACATAAATAGGCCGAGATATTTTTCAGGATTAATATCAGTCAATATGTACCAAATGTGACCCCAACTTTGTGAGTTCACGACATTTATCCTGTAAAAGGGTCTTTATATTTCCCAACACAGACACCAAGTTAATTGGTGGGATTCGTAACTTAAATGGCTTATATAGGGTATCTCTGAAAGATACAGGCAATGCAGAGTGAATGAAATTGCCAAAGTTTTGAAAACATGGTCAGAAGTTATTATAACCCTGGACCCCTTGCCATTACTGCTCAACCACAAACACAGCTTTATACACACACAGGCACACTCACACACACACATTCCCTCACACACACACCTACACTCACACACACACAAAGTGAATGACCAGCTCAGGAACTAAACTTCTGCTGTTGCCACCAGCGATACACAATAACTAAAACAGGATGAAGGGGTGTAACCCTGCCAGACAACGTGGCCCAGATGTGTTCACATAAAGTCAATCATTCACACACAGCAGAACACCAAAACTTGTCCTGAAACTTTAACTCAAACGCTTGATTAATTATGCTGTATTTATAGATATATTGAGACGCTCAGCGAAGTGGCACAGAATGGCTGTCAACCTAAATAGATGGCAGAACCTTGCTAAGAGTGATTCACACTTAACCCGAATCACTTGTATAATAGATCTTGTCAGGCACAGAACAACCCTTAATTTATCTCCCTTTGACCAGGTGCGCTACAAAGGAGAGGGCAAACACTGCTTTCACTGTGCATTAGAACCTAATTGTAGCAAGGAAGTGTGCCGTGTTTGCTCTTTATCAATTATTAACATATCAGCTCCTTTGGCATTAGTCATTAATGTCTCTAAGTAACCGTTTTAGTCTTAAGTTCATTATGTTACCACTTTGATGTGTCTGGATTGATCCTTGTTGATATTCCAGATAATGGAACGACTCAGCAAATTTTCAGTGGAAAACATGCTGTTGCAATAATGCTGTCTTTCCAAGGAGCACTTGTGGATTGTCCCGGCTTATCACAGGACCATGCCAAGCATAACTACAATAAGATACTTCTGATGGAAGTGCATGAGTTGCAGTTACGTAAAGATGTTTTCGTTGATACTGTCGCAACTTCAATGGTAAGACAAATGTACGTTATGGTTTGGAAAGCATAGTGGCAATAGGACTAAGCTTTTACATACAGGTTAATGGTATTCATTCTGAAATTTCACATATCTTAATTGTCCATATTGAAGTTGGTTATTCCATATAAAAATACTAACGCATAAAACTTGAAGTTACACTTATCTACCACTAATTTGTGTTGAATTTAAACCATCTGTGACATCTGTAAAACTCCCAAATAATGTAATTATGCTACCATATAGAAGAGACTTGCTGATTGTAGGTAATATGTCTTGAGTGCAAAGATGACAATAAAATGTGGTTTTCAACACGCAAGTTATAAACATACCAGGTATACAAAATATGGAAGGCCTACTAGTTTGTAGATGTTATCTTGTTCAAAGATCTGGGTCTTAGAGTTAGTCATGGGCGCCATATGGATGACTTACATACACATCCGTTTGTATAACACCCTAACAACTCAGAAGAATAATGTTTCTTTTTACCGATACAGATAAGCCACTTCCGATAAGTTGTATCTGTCCAACTTGTGACCAATCAGATTGTCTATTTATCAGTGCCAGGACCATGTCAGCGACCACAAGGTGCACATGAAAGGTCACATGAGGGTCATGTGATCCCATGCTCAATGTCCAGTGCAACTAAGTTATCAAATATCTGCAGTTGCAATTGTATTAAGTACGCATTTGTATGCACATTAAATGTTGTTTGTCAAGACAGAAGCAGCCGTCTGTGTCTAAGGAATTGTCAGAAAGGCCTAACAGTGTTAACTACATAGAAATCTGAGACGTCAGGAAAGCAAAAAAGTTACAATTATCTAAACAATCTTGGTTGGTTTGCCCACTTTTTCAACAATTGAACATTATCTAATGAGTGTCATGCACTCTGAAAGGATCTAAATATAGGTATCTTATGGTGCATATATATAGTACACTTTGTTACAATTATTTGCTATAATGGTTGTGTGTTTAAAATCTGTAAGTTTTTTGTTTTCTCAGTCTACAAGGAATTGACTGTTTGAAGAAGACATCCAATGTTTTTGACTAGTGAGATATGAGAAGATGAATGGTTTATTTCACCCAACTTTCTGGTAGGACACACAAGTGATTGATTGAATGCAACAAGTACAATATTTAATGGTGGTTTCCTGCCCTACTTGAATAATATGTGTTACACATGCAAAATGTCTCCTTTTGACATGTTGCTGGGATAAATCCAGAGTACCCTGAAATGTATCATTTGTCACTGTCATTAACCAAGGACAAGAAGGCACTCAGAAAACCTGCATGAAAGTAGCAGCCTTCACAAAGGAACCTTTCATTAGCGATCACAAAGGTGTGAGTTTGGTTCTTCTAACTGTCAGATCGGTTCAAACAGCAGGATCATCTCAAAAGCCAACTTTAGTAAACTCGTCATAAAGCCAGTACACCATGTTCATAATATTCTTCCACCTACATGTTTGTTTCAGTGATCATTTGAACTTGAAATTGATATCTCATAGTTTTGGTGCATAAATAATACATAACAGACGCCTAGCTGTGTGTATCTCTTCACCTACTAAAAAATACAGTATGGGATTTGGAAATGTTTCCATGTGCCATCATCAGTCCACCACCTAAACAGTTACCTTCCTATATCCTATGTAGTTGACTACAAAAAGACCAGAAAAATAACACCTTAAAGTACTACGCATATTCATCAAGTGTTTTTTATTTAATCATCTGGTCAACCTACATATCAAGTATGTTTTTTTATATACTATACTGATATATACATATATATATATATATATATATATATATATATATATATATTATTATGATAACTTTATATAATATATTTTTATATATATATATATATATATATATATATATATATATATAAAAATAATAGATAGTAAAAGTACCATGCCGAGTATTTTTAACACACAGGAAGTGTGCTATTACGGTCAATTTGGAATTAAGTGCTTATTTCCACATAGAGCAGTTGCTAAGCTGGAGGTAGACAGGCAATTTCCTTTAGACAGCTTCAATATAATTACGTATTTACACTACTCATTTTTTTACTGAGAGGACACACAAAAAACAAAACAAAGAATTAAATGATGTCACAGTTCTGAAATGGCCAAATTGCACAATAGGATGAGAGAACATTTAATGGATTTCTTTCTACAGTTGTACCAGACAGCTGACAAAATAAATAAATAACGTTTAATTGGAACCTCCCACCTTACTCCCTCCCATACGCTCACAGATGTATACATCCAAGTGATTGCATCATTAGTAACATACAGTGTACTTGTCAGTGCTGTTTGGGGGAATACAGTGAATGTATTGAGGACAACTAACTGAACATGTATAATGTAAATAATGCATTACCCACTACAAAAGTCACCTAGGTTGGTTATCTTTCAGGAATGCAAGTGTTTTGATCTACAGTAGGTAAACGGACTGATCCATTACCTAATTGGTGTAATGTCAACCATCTGACAGAGAGTCTTGCCTTTGAAGATGCACTCTGCTCCAAAATCATTAACCCAGAAGCATGAGCTGGAACACTTGTGTGTGATACACATTACACAAGCTGTGTGTTTACCAACACTGGTCCCTCGGTCTACTGTCTGGGTCTTGCCCTGGATCCTGATAAGGACACAGAGGCAGATCCGGGCAACAGTATCAGCCTGGACAAGTCATTGCACAATACAGATTGGATACATCACAGCGTAACTTCCAAAGACCTGCATTGTGAATGCCGAAAACCAGTTATCAGCGACTATCATAATGATAGAGTAGTTGCTCAATGCACCTCAGAATGGAAACCTGTCTTTCAGGCTGGTGACAGAAATGCCAATGGGCAGCCTGCCAAGTTATGCAGCCAAGCATGACAAGTAGAGTGTCAGTGCGGCCATGTGTGACAAGTAGAGTGTCAGCACCAGAGAACTTCCTCAGAGTCTTTATGGGAGACATTTGTGATGGGCTTATACATGCATGTCAACAAAGTGGATTTTGTGGCAAAATTTAACAGGATGTTATGTTGAAGTACTGTTAATTTTATCTGTTTGTATATAGAAAAAAAGACAATACCCTCTCCAATTTCTGAGAGTAAAGTTATTTAGTTTATGCCTGTGTTATTCAAGATATCAGACACCTCAGATGCTTTCACTGGGGGATCCTGGCAAACTGATAAAACCCAGTAGCTGACGTTAAAATATCTATAACCCCAAAACACTCAAACCAATCTATATGCACCAATGAATAAGACCAATTTCACCTAAAAGGTGCCAAAAACACATCAATGTGGAAAACCTTCGCAGGCAACTTTTGAACAAACGGCAAAGGTTAAATGTTACCTAAGATTAGATGTCTAACCTGTGGTATAGCTCCGTGACACGCGTTATCACCCCTTTCTGCTACCTGTCATTGACTGCCACACAGGTGTCCTTGTGAATGAGCATGAGTCATATGTCAGTCGCCAGCCACCATTTATGATTTTGTTGTGGTCATTTAAAGATTGGTATAATATGTATAGATGATGTTTTATATGACATAAGACACACTTAACTGTCAAACTGGCTAACTGGAAGGGTAGTTGAATGACAAGGGAAGCTTTCACCCACTGTGCAATCAACCAACAATGAACACAGTGTGTTTACACATATTGGACATCAACACAGGCAGGATTGAATCAACCACCATATTTTCATGTTGAAAGTGGAAATTTCCACTTTCAACATGAAATATAGTCATAGTTGTCATGACCCTGTTGCATATCCAGCCCAGTACATGGATCAATGACATATTCTTTATAAACAAAATATATTTGTTCTGTGATGAACACAGATGTGTTTACCTGATTTGTTTCCATGACAGCACTTTAGCAGTTGACAGCACTGTGACACTGCCATCATAATAAATCTGTCATGCAACTTTTCTTGTTTGCAGAGTTTCATAAATGTCTTCCCCTCTACACAAAAATTCTCTTATCTATTCATTTTCTCTCTTTGCCACCTGAAAATGTGTGAATGTCCGTGTCAACGAAACACGAGTGGTGTGATCAATGGGGACATATCTACACAAACCAGTAGAGTCGATTCTCTATAAAGCAGATATCAATACAATAAACAACTCCCCCTCACTGGCCCATGCCTCAAATCAGAGACATTCGTTATTGCCAAAGCGACATTTGAAGAGCAATTCTGATACCAGTCTCATGTGATTGATGAGCTATTTCATTCACCTCCTTGGTAGTATCACAAGAGAAACTTGACTGAATATCATGCCCACAAACTCATGCATGCACAGACATGCACGCCATGACTGCCACAGACATGTAAACATTCTGATACACAAACTGGCAGTGTACTTTACAGCAGACAATGGTATATTGTTCTTTGTTGGCCATGGGGTCAGTCATGCATGGCACTGTGTGATGAGGTGCAGCAAAATAACAATAATAATGCAATAATAATAATAATGTAATTTCCAGTAAAAATGATTAAATGAAATATGCCGCATGCGTTTGTGTAGAACTGGCAACGGCTGCTAGAGAGACCAGTGTCAGAACATAGGGTTATCATTTGACAAGGTAAACAAATTAGAGTGGATGAATACATGTAAATGGAAATTTGAATAGTATAAAAACCTGCATTATTCATCTTGTAAAAGTTTAGACTGAATTGTGTGGTGCACATGCACACACACTCGCACACACACACACATGCGCACACACGCACAAACGCGCGCGCGCGCACACACACACACACACACACACACACACAAAGATACATATTTACCTGGACTGTTTAAGCTGGTAACAATTTACTTCTGCATAATGATCTGGGGGGCAGAAAACAGAAAGCAAGGACCAGGATGGAGGCTAACTTTAACTCAACAGAAACAGGAAGAAAACAAACAATTTGCACTGTACATGTGTATTTGTGTGCACCAAATGTATGTGGCCGAATACATATGCATCAGTGGTAGCATAGATTTTCCAAATTTCTCAGTTTCATGACCTTTGTCTTTTGACACTTTTTTACTTCTGGACAGAGTTATGATGTATCAATAATTTGGCTGTACAGGCATGTATAATAATAATTCAATGCCCTCATCCCAAGTAGTGTCTGTTGCCAAAGGTTTACTAGTACAGATCCATTACCAAAGTGCACTGTATATACATTCAAACATTCCTGGTATTATTATTATTATGAATAAACTACACCATTGTATGGTGTCTATGTCCCATGAGTCTTGTAGACCCCCACTGAGCAGTCACTAGTAACCGCTCAACACCACAATCAATTACGGTGTTTTGCTGAAGGTAAATTATTTATCTCTGGCATTTCCTGGCGTCGATGATACCACATGATAGCCCATGTGGTGTTTACCTGACAAAAGAGGCTATATTCACATTCATACACACACACACACACACACACACACACACACACACACACACACACAAACACACACACACACACACACACAAACACACACACACACACACACAAGCTCACACACACACCACATTCACACATGTATGCACACACGCGCGCACGCGCGCACGCGCGCACGCGCACACACGCGCACACGCGCACACACACAGAAACAGTCTGTGTTGTTTTATTTACCATGTTTTAAATTTAATGTCTTCACCCAAGGAGTAAACACCAGCGTACTTTGATGGATCATTGCACAATGTGAATTATCCAACACATGCACTGCCCAGTGAATACACATCTGTAAATGCATGACTCGACGCAAAAACGGTGTGAATGATGGACTTCTACACTGGTCTGTTTCATGTTTTCACCTGTGCTTTCCCACAGGTAGAAGAGAAAAAGAGGTGAAGAAAAATGAGCTTTTAAGCAGTTGCCGCCTGCCTCAGGTTATATGAAAGATGCGAGTAAAGTAAATATGACATTGCTTTGTCAGATCTTTCCACAGGACATGTATGGCATATCTGATGAGCCGAGACTCATTAATGCAATGCCATCTTGTCAGACTATAGCAAACAGCCATGTGCTTCTGGCTATAATCGTGTCAGACATGTTGTGACATCTTGTTCAGATCTACCAACATTGCTCGACTCTCACAGGATGTTTCACAATGTCCCAGAAACACTGCACTTTTATCTACAAACATACACACGTTTAATTTATGTTATTTGTTTGACTTGAAACTGCCCAATCTTGGGCTAATGCAGGAGTGCGAGGATGTGAGAGTACACTATCTGCTAAGTAGTCAATCACTTGAAATTGTGGCTTGCTTGTGACGTCACCAGAGGTGTGTTAGTAAAATAAGCATGTCAAACTTTCATTGTTATAATAAGCCAAGTAATTAAGCACGGATGCAAAAAGTACAACAATTATTTTGTAAATTAGTGTGGCGTGCACAGTTGTGATAGTTAGAATGTGTGTGAAATACGAGCAGAGGGAAATGTTTCGTTGTTGCACTGTAGCCCAGCAGCAATGATTGTGTTGGTTGTGTCATACAATTTACCTGGAAAGTTCATTCTTATATACTAACAGCAAAGACATTTCCTTACTTGTAATTATACAACATAATAAGTTAACACATGAAATGTAATAACTATAAATTTATATATAATTTAAGAGTAACTAAGTTAAAAGAATTGGGTCATTTTACTTCAACAAAACAAGCCAGCCAAATTCAGAACTGCATACGTCTCCTTTAATTAAATGTTCTTTCTTTAATGTCCTAGCAATCTTCTACCTATAGGGTGGGGGGGGGCACTGACAAACACCACTGACTTCAGGTCAGCACACAGCTGTGTGTGTAATGAAGCTAATTATGTGGTAATTGGAACAGCAATTAGTGTCTCACACAATGTGTGTTGTGTTGTGGTGGTTGTTGATGTTCAAGTGGCTGGGATCAAGATGCCCATAAAGCTGTAGAGCATCAAAGATTCTCACTAGCTGAAATGGCCCTGAAATCATCAGTTCATTCAACAATTGTGGGGTGTAACTTCTTGCTTTAGTGTATGTAGTGCAATATGCACATGTTTACCGAGTAAAATATAACAAGTACCAGGTGTGTACCGTCATGTTTAAGTTTCTGGCACATTTGTATATTACATATTTCAAAATAAAGAGACATGAGCATAAGTTGTAATTTAATTATTCAGTAATTTGTTAAATTACTGATGATATGTTTCACAGCTTCGCAAATTGTTTCAAAATGTAATCAAATTGTATTTTCTTAAAACTTAGTCATATTGTGTACAAGAGCGTCATTATAGCATAGGCCCTTCGGACATCCTTTAGATCACCTGAAATGCATTTCAAATTATAGAACTATTAAATGAATGAGATATTGTGTTTGTTTGCAAGCTGCAATTGAATAAATACAATTCCACCCACAGGTGACAAAAATACCTGTGCAGAGTGACAGCATACACCATGGTGAATTAATAATTAACCAATTAGAAAGAACAGATGTCACATTGTGTTCACTTATAGACTGTAATATCACGTTTCACATTGTGAAAGAACAGTGCATTATGACAGAAGTCCAACGGGATAGAAAATACAATCAAATGTTTACTTGTTTACTCATGTTTATCTCACCTAGCATATTACTATTTACATAACATTGATGTTAAGAATAGGTGGTTAATCATGGTGCAAAATTAGCCTACAAGGCACACTTTTATTTACCACAAATTCATGTTTTCCCTATATTTCTTTTTGTTTCTTTGTCATTACCATTTCCGCCATGAGCCTATTTCACTAAACCACCTTGAGTTCAATTATAACTCAAGTTCACAAAGGTTCCAATTACAGCCGAATCTAAACTGGTCAGTGGAGTGATTCAGAAACCACAAGCGCCTGTGGTAGAATAGTGATAACATCTTACAGACTGATCACTGTGACTTTGATAAGGACAATAATATAATATTATCGTACCATATTTATTTTGGTTGGTCAACACAGTGCAGATTTCGACACTTCTGGTGGCTCATTGTCAGAGAATTGTTACAATACAATACAATACAATACAATACAATACAATAGCCTTTAATAGTTCCCCAGTTCCCCATTCTCTTCCCCCTCCTCCCCAACCACTTCCCCTCCAATATCGCGTTGATGGAAGTTGGCAGAAAGGTATTACAATATCGGTTCTTGTGTGCTCTTTCAGACAGATTTTGCAACAGAATAAAATTTGTGCCGTGGATGAGAAGTGTCTTTAAACTGCCTGTCGTCTTCTTGATCACACATGATTCATAAAGTTCATCCACCATTGGAAGTGTCAGGCCAATGGTTTTGCTGGCTGACTGGACAACGCGATTGAGCAGCACTATATTCTTCACTGATAAGCTTCCACCCCAGCAAATTAGGCAGTAGCACAGAACTGACCTGACAGTAGATGTATAGAACAGATGATTAATTGTCCTACATACACTTGAATTTTCTTAGTACATGGCATAGCAATGAATGCATGTGACAGCTATAAATGTGATTATGTAAAACTGTTAGTTTGTTACATAATACAGCAGTGGTTCTCCATGTTGTGTCCAAATGTTACACGCTTCTCTGCCGGAATGTATTCTGAACTGCTCAGCAGCACTTGTGTTTCAAAATATTTTTGATTGGAATCAATCAGGCGTGAATGTTATACGGGTATTGTGACTGTCAAGGTGAGTGGGACAGTGTCACAGGCCACTGTCATGACATGTGACATGTTGGATGTCACCTAGTACAAGTCAGTCATTTAATTATTAAACACCTACAGGCAAGGGACGTTTCATTAACAGTTTTTATTTCCACATTCACGATATTGGTACAGTGCGACACATGCTGGGGCAGACTACACCTATAACTGACCTTATTTCTAGACACAAATACACCTATAACTGACCTTACTTCTAGATAAAAAAGTACAACTCATTTTATTTGTCAGAAGTATATTCCTATAATAAGATTCCAGTGTATGTCAAATAAGACAATAATTATAATGTGTCACATATTTGCATTTAAACAGTTTTGTAGACAGTTTACTGTTTATATTTTAAGAACGTCATGTGTGACCAAATTGTCAGCCCACAGCATATACTTTGCGCAAGAATCTGTCCTAAAAACATTGAATTTAGAATTGTGGCTGATTTAGTTTGTTAATCTGACTTAACAGCAGCTATATGTCAAATACCTCAAATTATCTCTGCTTTTCCACCATATAATTTATGAGATCCAAATCAACTCAGAGCCTATTAGGTATATGGACTGATGGGATAATTGGTTAGTTCCTCTCAGGAATTCCACCCCAAGTTGTCCTCTTAAAATGGCTCTGGGGTGCAAATGTTATTATGTCATTTTAGTCACTTAACTTATACTGTACTACATTTCCCCCTAAAAATAACCTGTATCGTAGTTTACCACACCTGTGGTGCCTATTTTGCCTAAAGGTGTCGACACTGGCACCCTGCCAAGTACCCCTAGGTATGGGTAATCACCCTTTCGAAGAACAGCCACTGTTTTCAGTCATAGCAGTAATTAGTTGTTTGTTTTGAGATAATCTACCTAACCTAGTCCAATCTATTTTAATTCATAATAAAAACATGTTTCTCTTTGGCCCAGAGATGTTTACATGTAGCTGCTTCTGAGTAGCAAAGAAACAAGATTAAGTACACTTCCTAAGATTGATATAGCAGTGCAACATTTGTAGGTATATAATGAGTGGTTGTAAATAAGGTCATAGCAACAATTCAGGAGGCAGAACATTATTACAGGAAATAAATTCAAAACGTTATTTTACGCAGACTAGTTATTATAGCATAAAGATTATTTATTATACAGTTCTAAGTTATTGACAGTTTCAGACCACAATGAAGTCTGATGATTAAGATAACTATTCCACAAAACTCTCCCACGATGATGTTCTTGTGTTTTTTCACTGCAAGTTAACACAAATTAAATTGATAACTAAGTGACTTATTATGAAAGCTGCCACGCTGAATATTTTATATCATCTTTAAATTTGATGGCTCAAACTAATTTTATCATACCGCAATATACTTTATAGTCCTTATATGGAAAATATAAAACTGTGTAATTAGTTCATGTTTATTTAATGACTTAATATCTTCCTGCAACTTTATTTTTGTGATGCTTTTCTATGTTCAAATAAACAAGGAGCACTGTTGTGTGTGGCGGGCGGGGTGGGACTACTTGGGGGTGAACTGTAATACCAACTACAAGAAGGGTGGGGGCAATTACGTTTTGAAACACTGCTCCACTGTTTCCTGAGCCACGTATTGTGCAACATTCGAGAACATTACACAGCAAACAACCAACATAAAGCCCTCTACAACACATGCACAACACCGCAACAGGTCTGACAATACCTCCCACGTGCACAACAAAGCGATACTTTCGACAAACGAAGTAGCACACCAAATCTGATCACAGCCCGTCAATAGCCACCGGTGCTGAATTACATTTCCTTTGACTACAGGTGGTTCGACTTGGCTTTTTGCAACGTTTCAGATTGCAAGATTGTGCCCGCTAATTCAAGTCGTCGGGGGCTGCCGCCAGCCTACCTGCTTGGCACAGCGGGTGCATTCAATATGATGTCATTGTATTTAAATGATTTCTTTCTGGGTCACCATGTTGCGGGTTCAAAATGTGTAACCGTGGTGTTGATGTAACGGGGCTTTGTAGCAGTATCCCATGTCTGTCTGTCTGTCATTACACGATGTCTCCAGGCACAGCGACTCTTACTGGTAACTAGTAAAACACCAAATCCCATACATGCACGTGCACACATGGATGTACACAAACATCCTCACTTACATGCAAAGTTAATGTGCATCTGTCCCTTACATAACTGGACACCAGAAAACTGAACCAGACCACACCACAATGGACATTAACAAATAATGAGCCTAATTTCCAGTATGCACCAGGGGTATGGGAGTCCCCTTCCACATCACTGCACCCTGTGGCACATGAGAGATACAATTGGTGCAGCAACAGGTAAGGTGGTGGTGGTGGTGGTGACGGTGACAATGACAATGACAACTGACCGATGTCACGTTACTTCCGATGTACTGACCTACATCATGTGTGGACACCAAGAACCGCAAAATCTCTGTACAATAAATATTTAAGTAAACATTTTAAATATTGATTCATATATGTGCCTTCAATTGCCCACACTGGAAAAGTCCTATGAGTGAGTTTTATGGTGTCACTTCTGTGTGACAATAACAATGTCAGTCAATCTTTGCCCCAGCAGTTTTGCTAATCTAAGTTAAAACAACGTCTTCTGTTCCTTATAATTAAAATGACAATTTTTTTCTTATTAAATATTATAATAAATGTGTTAATTGTATAAGCCTACTGAGTACTCATATTATTTTAATAAACCTGTAACAGTATTTGTAATTTACCACAGTAACAAATATGCACACATGCACACATTCTTAGTGCACAGGCACACACACGCACGCACGCACGCACGCACGCACGCACGCACGCACGCACGCACGCACGCACGCACGCACACCACACACAACACACCAAAACCCACAACACACAACACAACACAACACAACACAACACAACACAACACAACACAACACAACACACAACACACAACACACAACACACAACAGACACTCACGTCTTTCACACACACACGCACGCACGCACGCACGCACGCACGCACGCACGCACGCACGAACGCACGCACGCACGCACGCACGCACACCCGCACATGGTCACACACACATGCATAAAAAACTGTACAATTACACATGCATGCCTGCACACCACTATGGCATTAAAGAGTGAAGAGTCTAAGACATGAAACTATAAGTAAATAAATAAGTTGCTCTGTTCTATTGAGTGTTTTGCTACCTGCATATGTCCCATGATGCCACACCTGTAAACACCTATTATGACATGTCAAACATTGTCGCTGTGACCAAAAAATACCATTATTTCTACAATGAATTTCAGAAGAAAAAAAACTGTTTGAGACACCTTTCCATAGATTTCAGCATGAATGAATCTGTCGCAACCGTGACAACAATAGTAAGTGACAGACTTCATTAGTAAGCTTTTTACTAGCAGTTGATAAAAACAGTGCCTTCACAGGTGAGTGACATGCGGGTTTATGTTAAATATTAAAACATTAAGCCGGTATTTGACAACGACTGAATAGGCTACATCCTGAGTAAGGTGATTATATACATAACAACAATTATGTGGTTGTATTTCGTGTGCACGCTGCTATGGTTTGTAACAACTAGCAAAGGTAAGACATTTAAGTATCCTGTGGCAACAATCTACTCCCGACTAATGTCCTTTGTGCAGTTCCATTCGCGTGTGGCCGCACATGCTCTATTCTGTTCGCGCATGGCTGCACATGCTAAGAGGGTTATTTTCTAAAGATGTTTTGCTGGTTTTAATACCACAAGTCAACAGCACTGCGAAATAAACTATAATTGTTTCTGTGTCATGTTTTTCCCAGAATCATACTGATGATTAGATCTATTACATAATGAATCATGTGATACACAAAGTTTTTTATATTTATATACTCTAAACACAGGATGTGAAAGTGTAAATATTTTTTATTAACAACTGAAGGTATACAGTGGCCAATTACTAATATTCATAACATAAATATTGGAAACTTGACATGAGAAATTAATAGTTAATTATGAAAAATATAGCAAAATTCAGGGTTAAATCCAGGCCCTGTATTATAGGTGCTATATTTGTTGCATTATCCCACCCAAATTGCTTGAATGCACTCAAAGGGCGAGTAAATATAGCATTGAGAGAGCACACAGATTGAGTCAATGCGCCCTTGCAAAAAGTAATCTAATTATTATATTAAAATATATAAACATATATTTTTCATTGTTCAGAAATGTGTCCTGTGGCACTATTCTGCAAACGCAAACACTGGAATCTGCCACGTAGGAAGACTAGTAATGATTATTAAACTTATTATTCCATGTGGATATGTTAGGCCGAACTTGTCCATGGTCTGCTAGCACTGACTGGGAAGCAGCGAGCAACATGCCTAAAGTATGACACGAATGCTAAACTAGATGGCAAAACTTGACTATGTATTTTCAAAATGTTATACTAAAACAATATATCAGTAACCGTTGTGTTATAATAAATAGTTTGCAGTGAACACCAGTAATTTAGTGAAAGTTGGCACCAAAAATGTTGCATCAGTTGTGGTTCACCAACATTGGTCGCAGCAAATCGAAAATCTATACTAGAGAAGATATTTGGACACTTTTGATTTCTTGTCAGTCAATTAGAAAATGTTGCACGAAATCGATGCCACCAAGGAAATGAAAGTTGTGATGAGTTTAATTGTAAATGTAAGTACATAGCATTACCACAGAGGCTGCTATTGGATCTGGCCAGATCTAATTCAAAACTACAGCATTGTCATTGGTAAAACCTATACGTCGTTCACTCTGCGTTAAATAATAAATATATAAAATCTCTAGGATGATAACATAATGTTGTTTACAATGGTGTAATGTTTTTTAATGAACTGATTTATTTGGTGAACATTTCATGCATTATTTAGTGAAAACGCGCACCAAAATTGACATGTCAGCGGTGCTTCGATCACGACGAAACGATTTTTGGTCACAACAAATCGAAAACATGCACTTGCAAACTAATATTTGTAAATTTATGAATCCTAGTCAGTCAATTAGAAATGTGTATTTTCTGCTAGCTGCATCAGTGCATAGAGATATGCTGGCTAATTTAATTGATTAATATATTGCTTTCTACTGCTTGGTTTGTAGTTTCCTAATTTCAACATTTACAGCAACATCGATAATACTAAATGATAATAAAGGTGGGTCTCAACGTTTTTCATACAAATGTTATACCCAATATACATGATATAACAGCTGTTAAAACTAGTAGTTCAGTATTTTTTATAAATACCCAAGACCATCTTTTATTTAAGTAATACACTGAACAATACCATAATGTAATGTATGGCTGCTGAAAATAAAGAATACACATAGTAATGATATAATTTTCATCAGAGACAATGTACCCAACACTACACTCTGGAAATGGACCAAACAACTACCCACAGAAAATAAAATAAAGAAGAGAAAATGGAGGTGTACAGGACACACACTTAGGAGGTCCACTTAGGAAACCTCCAGAAACCATCACCTGTCAAACAGGTGTCTTCCCGTTATAGCTACTTCCCATTACAGCTACTTTTTATTCCCGTTATAGCTACTAATTAAGTTTGACAGTTGAACTAGTCCCGTTATAGCTACTTTTATATTTCTCAATTTTACAATGTAAGAAGATAAGGGAGCATTAACTATTTCATCTCCATCCAGCTGATGTCCATGAGGGGTGGACGGCTTTGATATAAGTGTGTCCCACTGAGGAATTTCAACAAAGTCAAGTGATAAATTTTAAAGAGACATGTGGAGACATGGCTTGATTATGATTTTAAAAAACACCATGGACATGTGAAATGTCTATATATATATATATATATATATATATATATATATATATATATACATACATACATACATACATACATACATACATACATACTATTTTATTTTATTTTATTTTATTTTATTTTATTTTATTTTATTTTATTTTATTTTAACACTAAACACTTGGACCAGTTCAAACACTACTGTGTCAAATTTAAGCGAAACAATGGCTTGGATGCTGACTGAGATTTACCTAAAAATTAGTGGGATGCATAGACTCATGATCATAAACGGACCACACCAAATTTCATAAAAATCGAAGACGGTCATGTAAATTTCACCATTTTTGATTGATTTGACATGGAATGCCCCTACACAGAAACTGACAAATGAACAATCATGTTGAGGGATGGAATTCCAAGTTTGCAAAAGTGGTGAGGAAACATTAATTTTTGATAAATGCAATTCTGTACTCAGTACAATTAATGTAGTTGTCTTTTGAAGAAAAAAAATTGCACAAGTGTTTTATGGTATATTTTCCATTTCAAATAACTGTCAGTTACATTTATATATCATTCATATAACTTTTAAAATGTGTTCTTCAATAATACATTTCATGTAGGAATCTTACAGTAATCTGAAATAGTTAATGCTCCCTCTTGTTGTCCCCTCCTGAATTGTCTAATTAAATAAGTAGCTATAACGGGACTAGTTTGCCTGTCACACTTAACGAGTAGCTATAACGGGGAAAAAATCTGTAGCTATAACGGGAAGTAGCTATAACGGACCTAGACCGTCAAACCATCACATGGAACCCCCCAGGGAATAGGAAGGCCAAGCAACACCTGGCAGAGACACGGAAAAAGAAACAAAGGAGATGGGATACACCAGGAGAGAGATTGAGAAGATGGCCACAGACAGACAACAGTCGCACTCCTTGGTCAATGGCCTATGTTCCCAGCGAGCAAACAGGCATAACATCTATGATTCTGCACGTTTGCAATTCACAACTACCCCAGGGTAATTGACAATTCCAAATGAATCCATTCTGGGGACACTGGCGAGGAGAAGACAGAATGGGCTGGGGGAATGTGGGAAGGTGAGAGTCGGTTCAAAGCGAACACACTCGTGTCCTGCAGTTTTGTTGCTAAGTCCAGCGCCTGTAATTGTCCAAGGTGCAGTTATGCACTTAGTATTTTTAGACATTTACTATTTAACTGCTGTGTTCAGCCTGCATGTGGGCAGGACTCCCGTTGTTATTTAGCGCCCACACAAAGCAGGACGCAGGGTTTATTGGGGGCGCAGGATGGGTTCATTAAGTCTCAATTAACATGACCACAACACAATATCACCCTCATACCTGGTCATCCCGACCCAGCCACCCACAAATCAGCTGCACTTTAGTCATCGACCGAGCGCAAACGATTTGAAACGTGTCATGATGACAAAAGCGAGCCCTGTTCCGTCATGTTTAACGTCATAAATAACATTTGTACTTCGCTGATGACACAAAGCGCCACAGGGTTCATACAAATCATACACATTTTGCAACGACATGAAATAAAGAAACTAGAAGTAATAGGAGGCCCTTTGGCATACACTCAGAACCACACACTCAGACTGTCCATGTGGGCATGCAGGCAAATGTATGCATGATCACGTAGACGTGGGTAAGTATGACATGTCTCCGACATTTATAGTTGTCTGTGGTTATGAAGACAAAGACGAGACAAATAGCAACTACACAAGATATGTGATTCATGTGTTTTCTATGTAGATAATGCACATACCATCATCAGAAGGTAAACAAGATATTCCGGTGGCAACATCATGGTTATCAGATGCAGTGGTTTGCAAAGTAATTAAGCCCACATGGCTTTTACTGTATGCAAAGACTTTCTAATTTTTTTTATAAGAAAACATTCTTTACTTTGATTCTGACTGTGTGGGGTTACATTCCAGATATGTTGGATAGTAACTTTCATAACGAAAAAAAAAATTCTGAGCTTATAAAATTAAGAAACACATCTTACAATTTACTCCCAGATAAATCAGGGGACCATTTCACTAATGTTGTTAAGAGCTCTTAAATCCGATTTTGCACTTTAAAATCAGTTTTGATCCTTGACAGTGATTTTGATTACTTAAAAACTGCCAACATCACGATGCACCAGTGGGGTATTGTCACTGGTGTATCATGGAAATAGTGTCCATAGTAATATGGCATTGCATATTTGTACTTAAAAAAAAAACTAAATTTAACAACAGGTTTTAATAATGAATTTTCGTTAAGAGCTCTATATTTGAGTGAAACTGTTCCTGTTTATTTGAGAACCATCCTGACTTCTGGGAGAAGTTTTCAGCCATGTCGACAGTCGTAATTACTGCATGATGAATACTTCTACCATTGTCTACAAACTGAGGCAATGTGGAGTCGTCAAAATCGTCACATCTTCGAAATGGCTCAACAGAATTTTAAAGTGGGTTCACTGATTGAGTGCGTTGTTTTATCCACCATGCACCACTGCATGTGTAATGGACACGTGTTGATAATACATCACATTTATTTTTTATTCTAACACACATTCAATCCAACACAATACATTTAGATAATAATTACAGTGTCATCTGAAAGAATACACAAGAAGTTAAAATACTTGTATTTAGAGGAGACGGGGGAAGAGATATCAGTTGTAATTATATGTATTATTTAGTAAATCTCATTACACATGAATGGGTACATTTCCCAGATCACAAATGTTTATGTACACAAGGACACAATTTCATTAGTACAAAACTGTTAGGACTTTCAGTAATAAGTTGATGTTCTCGAATATTTCTGTCAAACCTAACAGAATATGTTCAACATAACGCAGTGACAGGTGTATTAACTTTACATCTTTACGTTACCTTGACGACACCCCCCAGCAGTACTACTCTTCTGAATGACAGATGGACAGATGAGTTATGGAAACAAGGATAAATATGTCCCGGTAAAATGTAAACAATTTGTCCTGTAGTTACGGAGGGCCGTATAAAACATCCCGAAGCTCTGAGGGTACACATAATATTTATTTACTTGGGAACGTGACTGCTCTATAAATCCACCAACATATATGTAACTATGTCTGCTTTGTCATGGCCCAGGCCTTTTTCTCCTTCCAGTAGGCAGAGACAATGTGGGCACTGTGCAGATCCAACGAACCTGGTTATCTATCATGATTCATGTTTCACTCCTCTAACCACAAGTTTGCTAGTCATAGTTTACACCCTTATTCACCCTTGTCACAGGGTAGAAAGGAGGCTGCATATTTGGTTACGTCCCTGTGGTTTGGTGGCGAAGGGGGAGAAGAAGAAGGGGAATGGGAAGGAAGAGAAAGAGGAGGAGGAGAAACAGGAGGAGGAGAAACAGGAGGAGAAAGAGGAGGAGAAGAAAGAGAAGGAGGAGGAGAAAGAGAAGGAGGAGGAGAAAGAGAAGGAGGAGGAGAAATAGGAGGAGGATGAGGAGAAAGAGAAGGAGATGGCAGAGAAAGAGGTGGATAAAGAGGAGAAAGAAAAGTAGGAGAAAGAGAAAGAAAAAGAGAAGGACAAGCAGGAGAAACAGAAGGAGGAGGAGGAGAAAAAGAAGGAGAAAGAGAAGAAGGTACCCACAGGGACGTAAAATCTGCAGCTTCCTTTCTACCCTGTGACAACCAGGTCTGTGACAACCAGGTCATCAGGGTGAATAAGGGTGTAAACTATGACTAACAAACTTGTGGTTAGAGGAGTGAAACATGAATCATGATAGATAACGAGGTTCGTTGGATCTGCACAGTGCCCACGTTGTCAAATTCGGACACAAACACCATACAAAAAAGCCAATAAATATCCTTGACAGAGGTCCTGACTGCAATGTGCATGTACACATCAAAAACAAGCCTCTTTGTTCATTTGTGTGTGTCAGTCTGTTTGCGTATTTGCACACGTTTGTGTCTGTTCCATTTCTAGAATGCTGTTCGGACTATGTAAACCCACTTGGCCACATGCACACAATATACTACACATACATCACGTCGTTTTACCAGTCTGACTGTTCGCACATTTGTTCACCCCACGATTAATTTAATTTGATAAATATTCCCATAGTTGCATGTGTATATCCAGGACATCATCAACCCATTCATAATGTCATTCCAACAACAGGTCCAGTGTAGGCCTCAGCGCGACCATAATTGGGTCTTACAAAGAGCACGATTTACAGTGGTACTCGACCTCAAAGGTGCGCCCCTCCAAACCTCAAAACAACGACAACCTGCTATGAAACTGTCGTGACAAATGACTCCCTTAATTGTAGTCATGCATGGCAAACAGTAAACTTGCAAAATATCTTCACCAGTTTAATAAATCGAAGTATAAAAATGCTTGCATAAAAATGTAAACTTACAAGGTATATGATATAACGGCTTATTGTTTCATCAAAACGGTTGGAGTTTGTCTAACTTACAAATGGCTTTCTGTGTACAAACAGGGGCTTGAATGGAATTTGAATGCATGAACTTTAGCAATCGAAAGTTGTGTTTACAACATGAATATTTTGAAAACTCAACTGTAATACTGTGTACAGTATTTTGGGCTTTTAAGTCATAAATTGGCAGCTATGCAACTTCAAGAGTAACATACAATTTTTTACTTTTAAATCCCTCTGATACCAGCATGCACAGCACATTACAAATCAGGCCTTCATGCAAGATAAAAAATTGCCAGTCCCAATATTTTTTAATACACACATGCATGAACATACATACAACCCAGTCAAGATGTGTGTTATATGTCCTGAAATGAACAACAAACACATGTTTGACATCCATTTTCAAAGGATTATTGACAACATTTATGATTTCTAAAGCCCTTTTTGCTCCTAAATGTTTTACTCATCCACAACCCATCCAGTGAAATTCCAACCCATCCCAAATAGAATTTACCTATCCAAACGAAGGGTGGCAGGTCTCGAGATACAACTCAGTCCAGACAGGTCTGTGATGTAGAAATTAACAAAGCAAACAACGCATTCATCACGACACCCGCACACTTGACGGAACTGGGCCTTGTGAAACTGTAAACACGCATTCTCTTTACATCTGTTTACAAGTAAATTGGGCAGAAACGGTCAGTACAACACAGTGACTAACAGCGGAGTTTCACAATAACTGACCCCACAAATGAAGGGTATTCAGCAGACCATACCTTTGTGCCTGGTCAACTGATGTTGTGAGTAAGGGGGGGACTGAGTCACAAGTCAGTGCAACATAGGGTAGTGTATTAAACGGGCCAAGTACATTAGAATATAAGATTTCTATGACACAATTTATGTGTAACGCAAACAGATGTTCTCCTCTTGAAAACCCTGTGTGCTGGGGTGAGACTGCCTATTTGTCTTTTTTCTTCTTCTTCTCTTTCCTCCTTGTTCTCTCATTAATTACGTCCTCAATTAAGGCAGACGCATGTGCTCTCCCAGTCTTTCGTAGAGAGCAATGGCTCAGGGGTAGAGCTTTGCACTCTCGACTAGGAGAATCCGGGTTCGAATCCTGTGCTGCAGTGTTAAAACTTTGGGCAAGTTTTTTCACTCTACATTGCTCCAGTTCACTCAAATGTATAAATGAGTACCTGGCTATAAACAGTGGTGGATATGTGTACAAGCAGCCTTTGTGCATTAATTGAAGCATGTGGCTAGATGCTTCCCAGAGAAGCCGAGATGGTATCTGAGTGAACAGGTCTGGCAGGGAAGTAAAGTGTAAAGTTCTTTGGCCGGTCCTGAAGACTGGATACTGCGCTGTATAAGAACTTGCCTTTGCTTTTTTACTTCTTTCCACGTCTCTCTTCGTGCAGTCCTACCATCGCATTCTCATTCTTCCTCACTTACTTTTCCCTCCACTTTCTGGGCATCAGGCCGATCTATTTTCAATTTATTTCTCACCAGTTTGTTCTTAAAACTTTCCTTCACCCCTACCCACATCCTCAGATCCTCCATTCTTAGTAATGGGTGTATAATAATACAAATTGTTACATTTGTTGAAAGGATAGCGTCATGTGTCCTGGCCACTTTGAGATTCCTGCAGTTCGACTTAAACATTCAGTCTTAAGTCTCCGGACTGAGAGTAAGGTTAAACACCTGTTGCAACCATCTACCCTGCCTTGGGGTGATGGGGTAACTCTGCTGCTGGAGGGTGAAATGGAAGAGACATTTAATGGTATTCAGCTTGCTTGCTGTTGTAGAACAGGTTTAATGTCGACTAATGGGTTTCTCAAGCCATAAAGTGTCAATATAGTAACACATTTCATCTGCGATTGTCGTAATGACAATGTTTACACGCCGCCACGTATTCAGTTCACATTCTATGTCAAGGGTGTTTAACCGTAAGGGTTATGGGATCTTTATTACATACTTGCAGAATGAATGCTGTGATACTGTTATTTGGCTTAACCAGATTGCTACTAAAAGCTTCACACTTTAGGTAGCATTGAACTAAAAACTTATCAACAGTCAAACCATTTTCTCCAAGTTTATTTTAGTTTGTAATTCTTACATTAACTGGAAGGGTCCATTTTCAGACATCCATTCTAACGGGAGTTTACAGAATGAGATCCCACCTCAATGAATCCATGATATGTTTTGTCTACTTCTGTCCAATAGCACTGCTAACTATTGGTGAAGAGATTAAATTAATTAAACTAATTAAACTAACAAACAGCTAGTGTGTGCTTGTGTGTGCATGCATTAATGCATGCATGTGCATGTGGGTAAGCTATTTAAAATGTATAAGCCTACGCCAGTTAAAATTGATTTATATAAGTACGATGCCGCTCCTTCAGTTTTTTGTGTGATACACATGTTTATATTACTGATATCTGTCAATGCTACATGTCAACAAAAGTAAAAAAATCAACTGACATGATAGCTGTAAACATACCAGACATCTTAAGTAGCCAAAAGGAACATGCAAATTGTTATTTGTATGGCACAGTGACTTGGCATAAATTTCCATGTACAGCCTGGTTTTGTTCTTTTTGTGTATCAGGGGATAAAAATAGACACATAACCTTGCTTGTATTGAAGACACACTGCTCTGATAACTGCTTCAAAGTGGATATAATGACAGCTAACTCTTTTACTTGGTATCTAGAGGTGCGTCACATGAGCTAGTTCTATGTTATCTCTGAAAGCAAGTCATCACAGCAATGCAGTCAGCTGCATTCCGTGCAATTCTTTCTCTGTGCAATTAGAACAATATCGATGTTATACTATATGTATACATTGTATTATGTATTTCTGGGTCATGTTCTGTACATCTGCACTGCTTAAGTACAATGTTTGGTTGACTCCAAAGATCTACAATGGAGATAGTCAATGGTCCTTCAAATTTGTCCGGGTCAGAGACCAACAGAACTGTTGTGGTCCACACTTACATCAATTAATATAACTGGCACAATTTACATTTTCACTTATGGAAGTGTAAAACTTGATATTTTTATTAGAATATGGCAGTCATGTTTAGGCTAGCTTTTTTAGTGTTTCCAGTCAACTGAAAAGTAAATTGTCTTGGGCTTCAGGTGTCCAGATCTGCAGTAATTTTACACGCAGGGTGGATCATGTTAAGTGAAGACACAAACATGGTTTCATTCACAAACGTCCATATTTCTTATTCGTAACACATTTGGAAATAATGCTGTTAATTTTGTTTACAAGTTTATGTAATTTTAATAAAAATACAATATTTTGTCAGACTAGTGTGAAACCAGTTATCGGAGTGTATAATTTATTTTGAGAGTTCACATTCTGACAAAAAGTGGTATAAATTGGGGATATTCCACAAGCTCTGTTGGCTACACGTTTCATGATATTTATTCTCTGAAAAGTTTAGTGGCATTCAGAAATGAGTAAATATAGCTTAGTAAAAACAGGACCTCCTGCTACACTAATAATGGTCTGAAACAGCCCACATACACAGTGAAACTGCAATCATTTCACTACACAATACCGGTAACAAACTTAAACTGATTTGCACAATGGTACCATGTTATAGTAATATTGATGTCATAGCAATACTCTCGTAATATGCCAACAGTAATCAGCCAACGTTTGTTCATTTGCTTATCAATCATCAATTTGTATTCAGCCATAATGACTATAATTATCTGACAGATCAGCCAATCCTGTGCACTGGCTCCTATTGAATGGATAAAATGAATTATATCTCTAATATATCGGCATTGTAGAACAAATCCTTTGTATCCTGTAAATCATCATTAAATATGTCTGAACTTTGTTTGCTTGGGTCGAGCATTTCCGAAAGATCATAAGTGCATAACAATCTAGGAAAATGAAGTTAATGCATTTTTTTAGAAGTAGGGCAATCATATTATTTAGTAATTCTATTCGTCATCTAAAATATCCCATTATACCACATTTCTTTGTTTTCTCAGAAAAGAACAACTGAACTGTTCAAAATAAAACATGTGACATTGCAGTATTCCATCCAGCTTTAGTATTGCAAAATGCTATATAATTATATACTTTTTAAGGTGCATTAAGCCATTGTAATGTTTTTATTTGAGTACATATATTTAAACTTTCATACAAAAATTGCTATACTGTACTCACAATACTTGAAAGTTAATTAATGTAAACTTACTGCAAATTAACTGGTATCAATTACTTCAAATTATTTACTACAAAATATGTTGTTATATGCTACCAACACTTTTGGTAAATGTAAAAGTGTATACAGTTATTACACAGACAATGAATGCAAATTGTGTTTAAATAACATGTTATCTTAATGCTACTAACAATTGAGTGGAATTAACCATTTACAAAGCTGAAGGTCCTGCCAATACTGTCCACCAACTTCACATAGGTCAAATGACCAGTAACAACTCAGATCAGGTGTAGAGACCTGGCCCCACCCTTGTAAATACGAACTCAACCGTTGTCGCCTTAGCTAGCGTTTTCACACTGCTGGAGGGACCTATATAACTGTGACATGTTGTGCTTTATAACGGTTGCCTTGTGACACCCCCAGGCCAGTAGCTGTACATTATAAAGATGTCAACGTCACGAGACTACTGGCCTTGTTCCCGTGTACTAATAAGCCAGGTCAGTGATAAGGAATTTATGTTTTGCAGCAACCGTGAAACTGTTGTGATTTTGTGATATTTATTTGACACAAATGTGTTTGCCGGTGGCATGCCCATGAGACATTCACGCAAGTTTCTTTCGCTGGACATGTGTATTTATGATATGCATTGTAAGACGTCTGTGTGTGACATAATGGAAAACATGCTGATTCACACAGTTACATAGAGCATTCATTGGCTGGGGTTTCACTAAGTGCTTTCAAATTATCATCATTATTACAACAGCAATAAAAAATTACTCTGAATTAGTTGTGATTGTCCATTTAAATGTATTTAAAGTCTTTGATACGGATAAAGGCATCCAAGCTTTGTATAACAACATATCTACAAATGTTACTTCTGAATTCAATTGTGTGGTTATCTTGGGGATGAAAAACAGACTGAATATGCCGTCTAACAAATGACTTGCCAATAACTGCATATAACATACTAAATATATCCAGACAATTTTTCAAACCGTAATTCTACACCTGCTGAAATATGCATAACAGATAACATGTTGCAAAAATGTGAACAATAAATGGCATATCTGGCAATGTCCGCCAATTTAATTGCACTCAAGTGAATGCTAATTAAACACTGAATGTAACACCGGTTTTGGATCGTTAGTTCAGGAACACGTGTTTGTGACAAACAGCAGTGCACAACTTGTGGATCATTCCACGAAAAGCATCTGGGTTCAAAGAGTTTACCGACAAAGCCACTGTTGTCTGTGCAAAGTCAGTGTTGTCTGTGCAAAGTCAGTGTTGCGACATCCTTCTAATAAACCGACCTGTCAGATTTCTAAAAGAATATGCCTTGCTGCAAGTCAAGTGGTGCATCAGGAATCGAATATGATGGAGGTGCATTTTGTCTTCTCCAGTCACACACAAAGAACTGAATCAGTCCTCCTTTGGTCTTTCTTAGAAACATATCTCATCAGTTCTTTATTTCCCTGGGTCTTCATTTCACAGATCTATATCTGCAGACTGTTGAGGCTTGAAAATGTTCAGTGATAAAAAACAATCTCTTAGTATATACAAAAACAGATCTGACAATTGCGGAAGAAAAACCCACATGGCTGATAGTATTACCTGCATCAATGGTGAAGGCTTTGTGACGGGCCAAACAAAAGCTTATAATACCTGATTGGGATTACATTACAGAAGTTATTTCATGAAAACAAATGCTACCCCATCAGGGCTACTTGTCCACCAGGAAACAAACCTGTTTGGATGCTTTCAGTATCCAACTTCTGAACTAGGCATATTGACAACTGCATATTAATGCAAATATTTCCATCCATGCAAATCCAGGATCGCATTAAAATGCAAATGTCTCGGTGCTGTTACAGCATGCAAATGTGGTGGTTGATTAAATGTTTTGGCTTAATATGAGAAGGACGATCAATTATGTCAGACTGAGCAACGATAGGAAGCGATACTGATCTAGACTTCCATTGGTGGAATTCTATAGGAAGTTGCCCAGAAGGAAATTAGTAAACTTATTCCTGCCAACTACTCATTTTTTCTGTTGAAGAGAAATACAAAGCCAGTGGTGCCCTCCATGGAGTGGCTCTTTACTCAGTAAATTAGTTCAATCCAACTTCTCCCATATACAGCCAGAAAAACAGATAAATCTGTAAGTAAATTACATTAAGAAATTACAATCCTGTTTTTTCGATATGTCACCAAATTAAAGCTTACATTAAGTTACATTATGAACATATTGTCACATAGTGAGAGTACATGAATTCAGAGGGTGGGGTTGCAACCACACAGGCCCCAAAGTTAATGTATGTATGTGCAATGTATTAATTTATGCAAATGTCTGTGTTTTTTGCTGAAAACAATGTGATTCTGGCAGTTTTCTAGCGTACCTGGTATTTTTCCAATCCAACTTCCTTGCTTTTGAAGTTAAGAACAACAAACACTGATGCAGAAGGTCTAACCTGGTTATCAGAATTATCAGATGCATATTTTTTTAACATCAACTTCTGTACAATATGCCAGTTATGCATATAAATATGCATGCAAAACAACACAAAGGCACAAATGTTAGATGAAAAATAACAGCCTCACAATTGCTATACAATGGTGCCAACACAGAGAATGCCAGATTTATAACAGCAACACTCTTTATTATATAATTTGTGCATGTGCATGCATACATGCACACATGCACACATGCACACATGCATACATGTATATATGAATATAATTTAGCTATTTCTATAATAAGCAAGTTGTAATTTCACACGAATGGAAAAATAAATAAAACTATACTTTTACTGATGTTCCAACTTTATGCATATAACCAAATAGCTGACCTGACCTCACAATTAGGGTCACCCTACAAATGTCCCAAATTAGTTCCATAAAGTGAGTTTTCTAGGCAACTGATCCGGTCGATGTGTCAACTCGCTATTTGGGTCTCTTTTTGTTTGTTCCAAGGGTGACCTGAATAGTTATACTCTAGACCTTAATAGACAGGTTCCATTGTAAGTTTGCTTTTTCAGGCGAACGTGGATATGTGAGGATGTCATGATTAATCTTCAGACATGTCCTTCGGTCATGATGGCACAAAACCGAAATTGACGCGAGTTGCATGCAGTTGTACCTTGTGGCTTGTCATTCCTGTTTGGCGTTATATTGCATGGTTAGCAAGCATTTTACTATCAAGAAAACGTGATTAGGGTTATGAAAGATATGCGGTAACACAGAACGTTGTTCGCTCAACAAACAAACCTAGCTTTGGTAGCAAATTTGAGTTGTGTCGATGACAGCCAGTCGTTCACTTATGGCTATGTCCTATAGCCGGCCTAGCGCACGCAAAATAACAAGAATAGCATACATAAATGCTAACGGACTATTTACATACCTTGATACCGAAGCAGACGGGAGTGACGTTGAACGGATGTTGACGCCGTGAGAACCACGCTGATCTTGCCGTGCGAACACCGAACACTTCTGTAGCGACTCACTGAGTTCAGTCAAGCGAAACGAGAGCGGATCTCGGACGAGTGGTGTCGTCTGCTGCGTTCCTAACGTCAACAAGAACGCGAGTATCGAACCGCACTTGTCTCTGAAAAACCGTCGTTGTAGCTGGATCTGGTAAAAGACCACACTCCGGTAACGCAGGTTGGGTTGGTATAGGTCAGTATGTATGCGCTATTATTGTTTGCACGCCTTGCTGCGTGATAAAAAGCAGACGCCGTCGAGCGTTCGCGATTTGGCTACTCTCGGCGGTTCGCGAGACATAGTGAGACGGTCCATTCCCAGCACACCTGCAGGGGTGTTAGGTTATTATCGACGCAATATGCACTTTATTTCCTTGGGTTTGCAATAAAATCGCAGACAGACAGAGAGAGAGAGCACTTATGGTACGCGTAATAAAGCTGGCATGCGCAATAAACGCTGCACTCGGTGACATAGGCAAGAGTTGGCAGATTACGCAATGCGTGCGAAATTAAAATACACGCATATCCCCATGCAACGTTCACTGAAAGGAGTGGGACCCTTTCTTTGACTTTGTTTCAAAATCGGAATTGATCTTGCAGACATATATAAACAATGAACTAAACAAAAAACTAGGGCATAGGGGGTTGATCAATGATAAATTAGGTAAACAGAATCTGGCTCGATGTTTTTACTGTCGAACATCACGAATCTCTGTTCATGTAAATAGATGGAATACGTAACATGGCCTGAACGTATTAACGGCGGACATAGTCGTGTATATCTCCGGACAAAGTTGTGTCGTTCGTCCACATACCTGGTAACTTAGTTTGGAATTATATTTGGCTCTGACAACAAGCACGTGAGTTTGTGCACGTTGTCCCCTTTCGTAACATATTCACCATCAACCGCTGAGCTGAAGGTAATCAGACATGTCGAGTATTCGTTCCTTCACACTGCCCTCCACATACAGTGCCAGTTTCGTGGTGATTGGTTGTACAGACTTTCTCGACAAATAGAACGCAAGATGGCAAAATCCTTACTTTTTGCAAAACACTTCGCGTACTCGGTCCCCTAGACCACCTCTCGCGTATCTCCGGGGGGGGGGAGGTACAAACATTATCCGAGTTTGGGAACCACTGGTCTAGCCTTCCGTTTAAATCAACACATTGGCAGTATAATTCTTAACACTAGGCGGTAGATTGTGAGACTGTCAGAAAAAGGATGACGAAAAACGCATGATCAGGCACCATTACATTTTCCGCCCTCGATATGCTATTTTCCTACTTTCTTTGGCTGTTTTATCAGGCACTGGAACCTTTCTTTTACGTCACGAACTCGTGCACGTGTACATTCAAATAACTAGGGGGGTGTTATTTTGCAAATTTCGTTTGTTTAATGGAATACCCCCCTGAAAATACGATCAGGACATATGTATTGTCAAAGCCAGAATCTTTTTAACCACACGTGCTAAAGGTTCTGAAGATTGTATGCCCAAATCGGCTGCTGGCTTCCAGTAGCAAAAGGGGTACATATTTAGCCTTTGGAACTATGACAAGTCTGCGGAGTAATAAGTTCCCATATGGACACACAGAAGCTAGAGGAGACACACATCAACAGTTTGGGTGCTGAGCGGAGTGTTGGCTTCGTACACTAAGAACTCTGGACAAGAAACCATGCAGCTTGCCATAGAAATTGACTGCGTCGTTGAAGAAGCTATCTGGTGTAACTTAGTTACAGGAAAGTCAACATTAACTGTTGGGTTAGTGTATCGGAGTCCAAACATAAGCATGGAAGAGAATGAAAAAATACATAACGCTATCAAAGAAGTGAGTAAACGGGACTGTATTATTATGGGGGATTTTAACCATGGGCATATACAGTGGACATCTCTACAGAGTACCGGGAGAGAGGATCAAGAGTTTTTAAATTTAGTACAAGATAGTTTCCTTTCTCAACATGTGTTAGAAGCAACCAGGGGCGAGAACGTGTTAGACATAGTATTGAGCTCACAGAAGGAATTTGTTGATAATGTCAAGATATGTGAGCCACTGGGGTGTAGTGATCACAACCAGATACATTTTATCATCAAAGTAAAGGGAGAACGGAATAGAAAAATAAGGTACAGGAAAAAATTTCACAAAGGAAGATATAAGGACATGAGGGAATATTTAGCAAAGATAGACTGGAATAACACACTGAAGAATAAGACGGCAACAGAATGCTGGAATATTTTAAAGAGTGAAATTGACTGCGTCGTTGACAAATTTGTCCCCTTGAAAAAACAGGGGAAACGGTCAAAGAAGAAACACTTATCGAAGGAAGCCATTAGAAAAATCAAGTACAAGCAAATGATATGGAAGACATATAGACATACCGGAAGTGAAGAAGACTATAGCATTTATAAAGAAGCACTTAATCAAGCTACAGCTGAAATTAGAAATTCAAAGAGAAGCTACGAACAAAAAATAGCTTTTAATATAAAACATGACAGCAAGAGTTTTTATGCGTATGTTCGAAGTAAACAGAAAGTTCAGGATAAGGTCGGTCCTCTAGAAGGTAGTGATGGAAACATAATAACAGAGGGATTCTTAATGGCAGAAAACCTAAATGAGTACTTTAGTTCGGTGTTTACCAGGGAAGATATTAGTATATTACCAGTACTTGAGACTAAGTTCGAAGGGAGAGAGTTTGACTATTTAGGACAACTAATTGTAACCCCAACAATGGTAGCTATGAAAATAAGAGATATGAAGGAAAATAAATCACCTGGAGTGGATGGGATTCCTCCCAAATTACTATTGGAAATTGTAGAACAAATCAGCATACCGCTTGCAACAGTGTTCAATTTGTCATTAAAGGAGGGCATGGTTCCGTTAGAATGGAAAGAAGCAAACATTATACCATTATTTAAAAAAGGTTCGAGAAACAAGTCAGAGAACTATAGACCAGTGAGTTTAACATCGGTGATTTGCAAACTATTAGAAAGACTAATTAAAGATCACCTGGTTGATTTTCTTGTTAAAAATAAATTGATAAACCCATCTCAACATGGGTTTTTAAAAGCGAGGTCATGCTTAACAAATATGTTATGTTTTTTGGAAGATGTCACAAAGTGGCTAGATGAGGGATCACCAGTAGATATAATCTACTTAGATTTTAAAAAAGCCTTTGACAAAGTGCCACACCAAAGACTACTACTTAAACTAAAGGCCCATGGCATAGGAAATGGAATCATCAACTGGATAGAAAAATGGCTTATTGATAGAAGACAAAGAGTAGTAGTTGATGGGGAGGTTTCAAACTGGAAAGCGGTTTTGAGTGGAGTACCGCAGGGATCAGTACTGGGACCTATTTTATTCTTAATATATATCAATGATTTGGATGATGACATAACAAGCAAGGTGTTGAAGTTTGCGGACGACACAAAAGTGTTTAGGAAAATTAAAATGATGCAGATAGACAGCATTTACAAGATGATCTTAATAAGTTGATAGAATGGTCTGAGAAGTGGCAAATGCTGTTTAATTTTGGAAAGTGTAAGTGCCATCACACAGGACATGGGAATGAAGATGCAAAATATACAATGGGTGATACTGTACTAAATACTACCTTAAAGGAAAAGGACTTAGGGTTAACTATTAGTGCTGACATGAAGGTATCAGAGCAGTGTGGAATTGCAGCAGCGAAGGGAAACCAAATTCTTGGATTAATTAGGCGAAATATAGTGTACAAAGAAAAAGAACTAATAATACCGCTGTATAAAACAATAGTTAGGCCTCACTTAGAATATTGTATACAAGCATGGAGGCCATATCGCAAGAAGGATATTGATATGCTAGAAAGAGTACAAAGGAGAGCAACCAAAATGATACAAAACTCAGGAATATTAGTTATGAAATGCGTCTAAAAGAATGTGGTTTAACAACACTAGAAACCAGAAGATTGAGAGGAGATCAGATTGAGGTGTTTAAAATATTGAATGGATATGAAAATATTGACAGAAATATTTTTTTCACAGTCAAGGAAGAGAGAAGGACTAGAGGACATGGAGTTACATTAGCAAAGAAGCAGTGTAGACTAGATATTAGAAAATTTTCATTTTCACAAAGAACAGTAAACGAATGGAACAGATTATCAGCTGATTGTGTAGGTGCTAGTAGTGTTAATATATTTAAAAATAAAATCGACATATACCTAAGAAGGGCGGGATATACTTAGATAGATAGGTTGGACTCTCGATAAGCCAAATGGCTTCCTAATCCACCTGCCATCTAGAGTTGAATCTCTAGGTGGCAATCTTGTTAAATAGCATCTTTAGTGGAATTTAACCCAAGGCAACATATCTGATTGACCGACAAGAGCCATGGTCTTTATGGCTGGTTGGATGTCTGTGTGATAATAAAATGATACAGGATACTAACAATTATGTTGATATGGAACATACGACAGCAAGAACTAAAGAAACAACGCCTGCATAATAAGGAAAATTGCCAATCTAGCAATAAATAAGGGGAGAATTAAAGACTTGGACACACTTAAGACAATGGGAGGCCCACACATCAGCTGATGCACTTGATGAGTATCATATATAGATGAGGGAAACTAAGTATAACGTCTCTACATGGAGTTCGTTATGCTCATGACACATCTCTTTCTCTACCATAAAATAAGTGACATGTTTCACCTATTAAAGGACTACTGGTTCAATACCAGATCAATAAGTATGTGGTCAATTTGATTCTGTATTTGAACAATATAACAATATAACTCTGAATGCAGTAGTTATTCTGGATTAATTTAGCCAGACCATTGATGTCAGCTACTGTACATATATACCCGATATTAACCATTGTTAGTAATGACTCACTTTATACAGTATTAACATAAATTAAGCTAGCAATCTATCACTAATCTGTTTATATACCATGTTTGTTGTATACAATTATAAGTCGTTTCTGATTATAAATGCATTAAATGTTTTATGCTCATTTTCTAAATTATAATCATTTTGAAAAACATTTCCAGGCAACATACCTTTTAGAGGGGCCTTGGTTTCAAGGGGTATGTAAATTTTTTTTACATGGGGGTTAGCATCGACCAGATGACGAACGACGGCTATTTCCCCAATCAGAAAGACCACCTCCATCTTTTGGAGGTGGTATCTAAATATATTTGCTCTAACACCACCCCCTAAAATTACGGAAGTGTTTGAAACTTTGTTTTGAGGGACCACAGATTTGCTGTTTATTGCGATTTCTAAGATAAATATAATCAAAACACGTCATGAATCATGACATCAGAAGGATCTGATGTTCCAGCGATACAAACTATGGCTATGTCAACGTAAAAAAATATTTCTCTACTATATCCAACCAAACAATCGCTAGATTCTTTTGAAATCATCCGGACAAAAAAAATTCTAGTAAGTATAAAACCTAATTACCATGGCACAAAGACCTCCGTAGCGCGGACAAAAATCGGATATGAACCAGTTTCAATGCAGACAGATAGCATTGTGTCCGACAGACGAAGAACCATTCGGTTGAACAAAAGCAACAGTTACGCCAGAGCTGTGTACTAAGATGTGATCGTCACGTGCCATTGGCGCCATGGGAGGCCGTACAAAAGCGTCCTTGTGATTTCCTCAGGTTTTGACATGATTTTATTTGAGTATTTTTACGTCGTGACGACGCTGGTGTGGTTACATTCACGGGTGCCGTTTCACAAGTAATGGGCTTGACCCTATTGATGAACATCAGTCGAATGTCAGTATTTACGAAATTTGGTATGTGGTCTTTTAAACCATCACAAATACTTATCATGTGGAGCATTTAGAAAATTCGTGATTTCTGCCAATTGTTTAAAGATGTTGGCCCCAAACATTCTGTAGACACTATAATAAAACATAAAGAGTGTTTAAAATCAACTGTAAGCGAGAATGCTGCCTGACACCTGCAAGGTGAATCTTTTCCTAATGCATTTCGTTTTTGTCGCAGATAGATAATTTGAGGTCAGAACGTCAACAAAGTATACCCTTTACATGTCCATCCGCCAATGTTTATAGCTAGACGGACCGTATTGCTGTCTCATAGCTGGGGTGAACCCTTTCCCTCGTGCTACAAAACAGCCATCAGGCCTGCTGTAAGCAGGTTGTCCTAACAAATAGTTACATGTAAAAAAACGCGCGAAAACATTGGTATATCACTTTTCTTTAGAATATAGGTAATGTGATTACATATCCATTATACATTGCTTGCAATTAATCCTCCACTATGAGGGTGACTACGCAATTGTAATCAATGTCCGTAATTAACGTGAAACCATCGGGTCTCTCCACAAGCGGAGACAAGCCAGGTAACAACATTTATCAAGATTTAACAACATGGCCTCTAAACGCCCGTATCAGATACATATATGTAAATATTACTCTTAATCACATTCACTTGGCCAGCATCTACATATCAAAAGATCATTGATTTCGTGTAATTTCTAGTATCTGATCTACACTGTTCTTTCACTGATGCTACGTTCTGCACTGCCGTTGTCCAATCCACGTTGAGAAAATTGTTATCAATATCTGCCATTTTGTAGCATTTTAATTGATCAATCTCTTCGCAAGTAATGGCACCCACGCCGTTCCGATCATCCGTAAATGGTTACAGCGCGACCTTTCGTCCGTGTGAACATTAGCTGTACTAGTAGATATCTGTTGTCAGACATGCCTCCCTCGTCAAGCGAGATAAGTAGTGGAAACAGATGACACTGTCAAACCTTGTGAGAATTTACTGTCATACCTTGTGGGAAGTTTTTTCAGTTGTATCCGCATTTGTTTCTTGCTACACAGCGTGTATGTGTGTGTGTGTGTGTGTGTGTGTGTGTGTGTGTGTGTGTGTGTGTGTGGTGTGTGTGTGTGTGTGTGTGGTGCGTGCGTGCGTGCGTGCGTGCGTGCGTGCGTGCGTGCGTGCGTGCGTGCGTGCGTGCGTGCGTGCGTGCGTGCGTGCGTGCATTTGAATATCAAATAAGAGGATAAAAGTGTTGTTTTTGACTAAATTTACCTCAACCAGCAAAATGTGTCATTGTGTATGTAGAACGCCAACTGCTGCCTGTCACTGGGTCAAAGTCAGCTACAGGACCTTGGTCACCATACGGCTGGTTACGTCACACGGTCACGTTGGCCTTCGTGTGAAGATAACTATCTCGAGGTGAAGGCGACAGAGATAGGTAACATTAATGACGTACACACCAACAGTTGACTTTAGATAAAGGGCTAACATGCTATGCACAAATGAAACACGATGTCGACCCCTGAACATGTTCTCATTGTGACAAATGCAGCATTTGGCCAACGTCACCTGTGTATTGACGGGGAAGGGGGTCTAGTGGTGAGAGGAGATGGAGGTCCGATTCGTAAACCTGCCACCGTTTCGAAACTGTATGACAATTTCGTTCACCCCACGTTGCCTGTGTCTTCTACAAGAGACGCCGAAGCCGTTGTTGGGTTCTTCGCGATGTCAACATAAAAAAGATAATAATAGATACCACACAGGTACAACACGTCGTTGTCTAGCAAATGTCTATAGAGACGCATTTCTGTGAAAATAAAAAAACACTTCCCAGTATTATCCACACACGGCGCTGTTTGTTGTTGAGAGACACGTCAAGTGAAAGGAACCACACCTGGATGACAGGTAATGCAGTGCGAGTTACGATAAAGGGTGTTGTTTGGAAACTGTTCGCCTCTGTTTTTGCGGTGTCATATCAATGTCACGTCTTGCGTTTACAGCACTGTTGTCACGAAGCATTAAAACGGTCGAACCCCACAGGTGACTCACAGATGCTTTGTGACAGTGCGACAAACCATCACTGTTCCTTCCTGTTCCCTTTAAGGGGGCGAACAAGTGTCGTTTTCAAGCACGACACGACAAGATTTGTCTCTTTTTACTAATGGCGTTGGGATCCATGTTATGCTAACATTATATTTCCTTACCTCGTCAGTGCTGAGTCACCACCATCTCTACAAGTCCTGTATTTCACTGTATCCGCCAGTCCTACCTCTCTCCGTCTCCATTAGTCCTACCTCTCTCTGTCTCCACCAGTCCTACCTCTCTCCGTCTCCATTAGTCCTACCTCTCTCTCTGTCTCCATCAGTCCTACCTCTCTCTCTGTCTCCACCAGTCCTACCTCTCTCTGTCTCCACCAGTCCTACCTCTCTCTGTCTCCACCAGTCCTACCTCTCTCTCTGTCTCCATCAGTCCTACCTCTCTCTCTCTCTCTGTCTCCACCAGTCCTACCTCTCTCTCTGTCTCCACCAGTCCTACTCTCTCTCTCTCTCTCTCTCTCTCTGTCTCCACCAGTCCTACCTCTCTCTCTGTCTCCATCAGTCCTACCTCTCTCTGTCTCCACCAGTCCTACCTCTCTCTGTCTCCATCAGTCCTACCTCTCTCTCTGTCTCCATCAGTCCTACCTCTCTCTGTCTCCACCAGTCCTACCTCTCTCTGTCTCCATCAGTCCTACCTCTCTCTCTGTCTCCATCAGTCCTACCTCTCTCTGTCTCCACCAGTCCTACCTCTCTGTGTCTCCATCAGTCCTACCTCTCTCTCTGTCTCCATCAGTCCTACCTCTCTCTGTCTCCACCTGTCCTACCTCTCTCTGTCTCCATCAGTCCTACCTCTCTCTGTCTCCATCAGTCCTACCTCTCTCTGTCTCCACCAGTCCTACCTCTCTCTGTCTCCATCAGTCCTACCTCTCTCTCTGTCTCCATCAGTCCTACCTCTCTCTCTGTCTCCACCAGTCCTACCTCTCTGTGTCTCCATCAGTCCTACCTCTCTCTCTGTCTCCATCAGTCCTACCTCTCTCTGTCTCCACCAGTCCTACCTCTCTCTGTCTCCATCAGTCCTACCTCTCTCTCTGTCTCCATCAGTCCTACCTCTCTCTGTCTCCACCAGTCCTACCTCTCTGTGTCTCCATCAGTCCTACCTCTCTCTCTGTCTCCATCAGTCCTACCTCTCTCTGTCTCCACCAGTCCTACCTCTCTCTGTCTCCATCAGTCCTACCTCTCTCTCTGTCTCCATCAGTCCTACCTCTCTCTGTCTCCACCAGTCCTACATCTCTGTCTCCAACAGTCCTACCTTTCTCTGTCTCCAACAGTCCTACCTCTCTCTGTCTCCATCAGTCCTACTTCTCTCTGTCTCCACCAGTCCTACCTCTATCTGTCTCCAACAGTCCTACCTCTCTCTGTCTCCATCAGTCCTACCTCTCTCTGCCTCCATCAGTACTATCTCTCTGTCTCCAACAGTCCTCCCTCTCTCTGTCTCCAACAGCCCTACCTCTCTCTGTCTCCAACAGTCCTACCTCTCTCTGTTCCAACAGTCCTACCTCTCTATGTCTCCACCAGTCCTACCTCTCTCTGTCTCCAACAGTCCTACCTCTCTATGTCTCCAACAGTCCTACCTCTCTCTGTCTCCAACAGTCCTACCTCTCTCTGTCTCCAACAGTCCTACCTCTCTATGTCTCCAACAGTCCTACCTCTCTCTGTCTCCAACATTCCTACCTCTCTCTGTCTCCATCAGTCCTACTTCTCTCTGTCTCCACCAGTCCTACCTCTATCTGTCTCCAACAGTCCTACCTCTCTCTGCCTCCATCAGTACTATCTCTCTGTCTCCAACAGTCCTCCCTCTCTCTGTCTCCAACAGTCCTACCTCTCTCTGTCTCCAACAGTCCTACCTCTCTCGGTCTCCAACAGTCCTACCTCTCTCTGTCTCCAACAGTCCTACCTCTCTATGTCTCCAACAGTCCTACCTCTCTGTCTCCAAACCAGTCCTACCTCTCTCTGTCTCCAACAGTCCTACCTCTCTCTGTCTCCAACAGTCCTACCTCTCTATGTCTCCACCAGTCCTACATCTCTCTGTCTCCAACAGTCCTACCTCTCTCAGTCTCCAACAGTCTTACCTCTCTATGTCTCCAACAGTCCTACCTCTCTCTGTCTCCAACAGTCCTACCTCTCTCTGTCTCCACCAGTCCTACCTCTCTCAGTCTCCATCAGTCCAACCTCTCTCTGTCTCTGTCTCTGTCTCTGTCTCTGTCTCTGTCTCTGTCTCTGTCTCTGTCTCTGTCTCTGTCTCTGTCTCTGTCTCTGTCTCTGTCTCTGTCTCTGTCTCTGTCTCTCTCTCTCTCTCCCTCCCTCCCTCCCTCCCTCCTCCTCTCCCTCCCTCCCTCCCTCCTCTCTCTCTCTCTCTTTCTCTATATGCCTCTGTTTGTCTGTCTGTCTGTTGTCTGTCTCCCTCTCTCTCGGTCTCCCTCTCCCTCTCCTTCTCGTTCTCTCTATCTCCGTCCCTCCGTCCCTCCGTCCCTCCGTCCCTCCGTCCCTCCGTCCCTCCGTCCCTCCGTCCCTCCGTCCCTCCGTCCCTCCATCCCGCCATCCCGCCATCCCTCCCTACCTATCTTTCTCCCCCCCCCCTCTCTCTCTCTCTCTCTCTCTTGCCTCTCTTATTTGTTTTATATGCCTCCACGACGTTTCCATTCCAAACCTCCAAACTTATTAATTGTCTCCCTTTTTCCGTCAGTCTTCCATACATTGTCTTCTCAAGACAAAAATGTAAAAAATTATCAAATTAAAATGAAGTCATGAGTAGATAAAATTCGTATTGTTTCCAACGTCTCATTATAATGTTGTTATTATTGTCAGAAAATGGGTCATGTTAGTTATATGTGCCTGTTATGATGGACAATTGTGATTGTTAGTGAATGCAGAGAACTACACAAAATCGTTGGTGTCGAAGAGTGTGATATATCAAAAAGGATGGAATTCGTTCCCAATCTAATTTCTGATGACCTACACTACGGTATCAAATGGAAGCAACTGACATTATTATCTTGAAAATGTAATATAGCGTATTGGCTTCATGCATATTCTAGGTTTTTTTTAGCAAGGATATCCGAGTTATAATCGATGTCGACGACACGATCAACACTAATCAGTGATGACGTACACGCGCATTACGACATCAAGTGTTGTTGTCAGAAGCGAGCCTCGTAGTGCACTGGAGCCGTAAACGCGATTACGTAAGAATTGTACTTTCTGCACTTGCGACTCTCGCGTCATCAAACCGGCTTATAGACTGACAGTTTGGTTTTTGTGTGTGTTTCTGCATTTCGGTCGACCTCGATTCGAGAAACGAACAACGGCAAACTGAATGCAAACGTGTTGTCTAAACTAAAGCAGCGCTTTAAATAGATACTTAAGATATATTGAGACGAGAGACCAGGTCTCACTGATGACGTAATGTTTATGTGTCATAACACTCGTCTACCAGGTGCACATGTCGAAGCGGTGACATTTAGTCAACCGGATTCACCAATATCGCTTCGCTGTATAAAATGCATTGATTTTATCAAGGGTGTAGAAACTGCACCGACTCACGTATTATAATTTTCATCT
This sequence comes from Ridgeia piscesae, assembly GCA_025642075.2. Taxonomy (NCBI): domain Eukaryota; kingdom Metazoa; phylum Annelida; class Polychaeta; order Sabellida; family Siboglinidae; genus Ridgeia; species Ridgeia piscesae. The sequence goes on from JAODUO010000563.1 coordinate 540,334, forward strand.
TGGCCCAGCTGTTTATTAAAACATTATGGTGAATGGTATTGATAGACCTCAACTTATACGAGTCACAAATAGGTGCAAAAGACCGACAGGGCTGGAAGCAGATTAGGCGATTATCATCAGAGGCGCTCCAACAGCCCCACACGGTTACGGTTTACAGGTGTACTATTGGAGAAGACGCTAGTTATAACTACCATCGCAATGTATTGTGTCCGTGAAAACGTCGCAAATTTTCAGATTGGGGGAGCAAATAAACCATTGAAATCTACCCTCGCTGTGTCAACGTTAAATCATTTGAACGTCGCCGCAAAAAATCTTGCCATTATTGGGTAAAAAAAAGTTTTCAATAACCATCCATTGGTGGCAAACCAATGACAAACCCTCATTAGCCCAATAGAGGTTTCTGCAGCCGTCCCTGGGGCTGTGAGTTTTACTGGCTGGCCAAGTTGCTGCAGAAACACGCAGACACGTCCGTCTGCGGTCTCCCGTACTCCCGTCAGTCGATCTGCAGGTGGTATACACCACGCCTGTACGTAAACTGTCAAAACCATCGTGGTCTCTGGCAATACTAGCATGTTGGTTGAATAGCCACCAGACAGATCCCTTGAGAGGTAAAAAATAACTCCAAGGCTTGTCTGCGTCGTTTCGATCAGATTACGTCCAGACGGTTGCGGCACAGAGGGTGACAAGAAGAGTTCAGGTGCCTGGGCATTTGTGATCGCGATGCAAGATGGCGGCTCGGCGCAGCGGGTGAAGCCATTAGTGAAGATGGCCGATAAAGCCGGTTGTCACTCGTAAAAAAACTACGCGATGAATTCAGCACCAATCGATCCATTCGTAAAAGGAAATATTAGCGTATCTTTGTGAAACGAAATATCCACGAACACGTTGACACGAAATTAGTTGGAATATGAGGACGTGAAGCAGAGGCCTAATAGTTGCGTAGTGGTTTATTTGCAATGCTTTCCCAAGCAGGTGTAGGTGCTATTTCGCATCAGATCTATGTGTAGATGGACCACGGTTGGACTCTCGATAAGCCACTGGCTTCCTAGTCCACATGCCGTCTGGACGGAGTGGCTGTTGACGGCAATCGTCCTCCTGTCCTAAAGTGATCGTAATTGCGAGGTGGCCGTATAATCGAGGTGACTTTTGGGAGAGGGACGAGTGCATTGAATCCTTTTTTTATAGACTATCACCAAGTACCACATTCGAATTCGCACTGCGCCGAATTCGAGCAACTTACACAGCCGTACCCAAGGTAGGTTTACACGGTTTCTCTGGAATTGCACAAAACTGGTTTTGTCGCCACGCTTTCAGCCTGAGTAGCTTATCTCGCGTTAAGAAGACTTGTCTCCGGCCCCTGGGAGCAGCCGGCGGCGCCTGGTGTTGCGGCCGGGGCCAGGACACGAGGCGACGATTGCGTCAGCGTTGGTTTTTACGCGTTCATTGTTCGGCGTTGCGCGGGCGCGAGGAGAGGTTGCCGCCGGGCGGACACAACTGGTAAGTGGGCGGCCGAGGACCGACAGAACCACAGTCGCGGGCCGCGGTCGGGTGGAGGTGAAGCGGATGTCTGCGTAGGACACCGACTCGTCTTTGTTGTCGCCGCTAATGGCAGGTTGCGGCTTGACCCGAGGACGGAGGAGTTATAATGAAGAAATGATTCACCGATCGCAGGAATAACGGCAAACGAATAGGTTGATATAATGCAAACTTTTTACGGGGTGCACCAGCCCACTCCGATATGACTTAATACAAAGTATATAATATTAGAGTTTTCAATTTTAGGGTAAACTAATTTTGTTTTGGTTCATTTCCACGTGAAACAGTGTTTGGGTTGTAGACGCGGTTGGATTAAAATTTGATTTTTTTAGGCGTGAAATGTTTGTTTCGCGGTAGTTGTTGGCACTAAATCGGAAAACCACGAAGAAAAAGCGTGATCCGTGCATCCATAATGTTATATATAACTAACTGTTATCGATACAGTTTTATCGAAGGTTCACGCACGGCGCAAAAGTGGCTAGACTTGACAATACACTAAATGATAAGAACAGGACTAGAGGTCAGACACGGAAACCAACGGTACTTGCTGATTATCGTCTGGTACAATCACATCCGATTAACTAACATCACGCACATCTACAACAAATGTCATTTCATAGATACACTGAGGATCTCGCGTGTAATTAATTCGGAGCTGTTTCTATCAGGCGATCAACTATGCATGTGTCTATTGCACAGCAGCGCGGAATGAATACTACAAATGGTACTTTACTATTCAGTCAATGTGTTGTCACGCCTCGACAGCCGGTAGATATTCGCATGAAGTTGTTGGAAATAGACGCAATTGCACGAACACCAAATATAATTGCTTGTTGTTTTAGTTGCATAGATTGTCTTGCTTGAGTATTCGGTCAGATAAATGGGTTGGTGGCATGATAAACATCCAACATGCTACCGTAGAAAGAGGTCAGGAAGCAAAGCAACCCGCCCGCCCGCCCGCCCGCCCGCCCGCCCGCCCGCCCGCCCGCCCGCCCGCCCGCCCGCCCGCCCGCCCGTCCGTCCGTCCGTCCGCCCACGAACGAACGAACGAACGAGCGAGCGAGCGAGCGAGCGAGCGAGCGAGCGAACGAACGAACGAACGAACGAACGAACGAACGAACGAACGAACGAACGAACGAACGAACGAACGAACGAACGAACGAACGAACGAACGAACGAACGAACGAACGAACGAACGAACGAACGAACGAATAAACACCACATCGAGTCAATGAGTCTGCGAGTCGGTAAATAATCCCTGTAGCTAGACGACCAGTTGGCCGCACGGTGAACTACAAAGACGACTATCATAAAAAGGTCGTGGCTGTGGCAGAGACGATACAATCTTTGACCACCTATTTGTCTGGCGAAGTGACCGCTGCTCGGTGCACTTTTTACGTCTCCAGTCGACAGAAGGATAGGTCCAGTCATAGGTGTATTTATTGCCGTGTGTTTATTGATTGCATTAAGTGCTGTGGTTGCATGGCGCACGCCATTAGATAAGACCAGTCTGGTGTATTCACGTCAGTTCAACGGGGTACTCAGAAGCGACACACGCCGTGACACATGTGACACGTACAGGTGACACTGTGGACACTCTCATAGAACAACGGTGGTCTACATTCCACGTAATCCAGGCACATCCGTGGTCAGGACCTTACGTGGTCACACTACGTTATTTAGTGACAACAAGTGTTGTTTGTGTGTGTGCCACAGCGCCAGTGGTTAGAACACAGCATGGACGCCCAGGTGTGCCGGCTCCTGACACTTGGTCACTTGCAGTCAGTCACTCTGTGTCTTCCTACACTAAACTAAAATCCATTGTGCCTGGAATCCTGTGGCGATGTCGCGCTTATATTTTTTCGGTCGTTAAAAACGTTCCGATTGACGTTTCTGCGCATGCGCAATAAATGTAAAATCATCACTGTGCAGCGAAACAACAAAGCATTTTCGGTATAAACGTCACGCGCTGTTCGTTAACTCTCCTGTGATGATTACTGTGAAGAGTTTCTTGAAATGTCGTTCAATGCAATAAAATATTACGTTTTTTTATTTTATAAATCATTGTCACGGATTATGGCGCACTACTATCACGTGATTTACGCGTGCTATCAAAATGTGCCTCAAAACTTGTTTGCCTCGTGTTAATTTGCGACAAATAACTTTTCTGAGAGGTTATATACACCCTAACGAACAACCCGTAGTATTTATACCATAAATGCTTTGTCTTTTCGCTGCACATTGATGATTTACATATATCGCGCATGCGCAGAAACGTCAATCGGAACGTTTAGCACGCCGGGAAAATGTAAACGCTACAGCGGACGGGAATGAAAACAGCTGCCGCCTTCGTCTCGCCAACTGTAGATAGAAAAGGAAACTCAAAACATAAAACACACATACGACACATTAGTTTTTTGTAGTTGAATGTCACAAGAGACACACACACCATACGTCACGTACCTATACGCTACATGTTTACGTAATGTGGTGAAACCTTCATCTTATGAAAAGAGGCACACGAATGTCAACATGATATCATGTAGGCCCAGTAGTTCATGTCATATGCACGCACGTTTCTTCGAATGAACGATACGCATCTCCTCTCTGTGTGAACCGATCATGGACGGGGTATCATCAAAGAGTATATAATCGTTTTCTCTGTAATTTCACACAAGATGATAGGGTTTAGCAACAGTAATCAGCGGAAGGGAAAATGAAGTGAAGGGGGGGAAAATATAGGCACGGGGGAAAATGTTTGCGACACGGGGGAAAATGTTGACAGGGGGGCAATTAGTTTTTCACGGGGAAAAAGGGGAAGTGGGACTTGGAACAACATGATGCTACGAAGTAGTGACAGTGGGGGAACAATGTAGTGACAGCGGGGGAACAATGTAGTGACAGCGGGGGAACAATGTAGTGACAGCGGGGGAACAATGTAGTGACAGCGGGGGAACAATGTAGTGACAGCGGGGGAACAATGTAGTGACAGCGGGGGAACAATGTAGTGACAGCGGGGGAACAATGTAGTGACAGCGGGGGAACAATGTAGTGACAGCGGGGGAACAATGTAGTGACAGCGGGGGAACAATGTAGACTGGATATCAGAACGCATCGTCACAGAGAAAGATAAACGGTCGGAAGACATTATCAACTGATCACATAAATATAACCTACTGGCAGCATAAAACACGATTACAAAAGTCTAATTACAGACAGGTTACAAGGATGTGAATGATCGTGGGACTATCCATAATATAAGGCTGCCTTGTCTATTTATCTATTTGTTTTGCCGTCTTTATATGAATACGAGTCTTGTTACATCGCGACTGTTGTCCGACAGTCTCCATCCGTCTGCTGCACTGGCCATGTGTCTTTCTTTTGTAGACATACTTTACAAACGGCGCAATAAACAAAACAATACACCCGGGTGACACACGTCAGCGCCCGGTAATCTAACAAAAACACAGTTGATCGAATGACATTACAAAGACTGTATAACAGCAAGTATGAATAAGTAAACATTGTCCGTACTATACATATACCTTGCTTTAAAATTAAAGTTAATTTAGAATGCAACTTTAAAATAAAGTTTGCCATTACGGATTCTGAACAAAGTCTACTGTCCATATTTAAAAGATATACCCATGTTATATGTATTAAATGCAATATCATGCCCTAGCTATCAACCCGTTTCACTCTACACAGGTCTATCATCCAGACGTATATATATATATATATATATATATATATATATATATATATATATATATATATATGACTGATTCTTACGATGTAATGTCAGTTCGGGTCTAACCAACAAGCAAACAATAAAAAAACATGAAGTTTCACAAGCTGGCCACATATAAATGCACTTTTGATGGGGGGGGGGGTGACACCAGCAACTGTCTATGTTCGAGAAAGCTAAGCTGGTACAAACACGAATGCAGTTTTTTTGCGCAGACATAAAACAGTGGTCGTATTCCATGAAAGCAGCTAGGTTGAACGCACAGTATAGCTCGCATCGTTAAATGCTTTGCGTCGTAGGATATTCATTTATTTCCGGATGAGCGCTTGTGGTTGCGACACGTTGGACTCATCCGAACACACTTAATTAGTTGACATAAAGCAAAAACGCCATTACATAGAACCCACATTGTGAATTTCCAATGGATCGTCACAATCAGCGACCCATCTATAGTTGCGTAACAAAGGTAACTTGTGGCGTTTAGTGTTTCAAATTAAAAATAAACCTGTATTGTATCTCTTAACAAGTACATCTTAAGAATCTCAAATAGACATACTTCAGAAGTCTTCTCTGCCATGGTGTACCTATTGATTATTTATGAAGCACCATCGTAAGCCTACACTGCAGTCGTACCCCGGGGAAAATAACAGGAGCACGGGCCGTTGAGATGCCGCGCCAATGCCAGAACATGTAAACTGACAATTAAAACAACTTACGCACTTGTATTCTCCGCGACACAAATACGCGTGTCCGTTCATCCATCTCTAGGTCCCGTCCACCCTTAAATCGCTGTTACAATATGTCACCATCTCGCCTTCGTTTTCAGTTGCTTCAGCTGAGACTTAGTCGCTCTTGACATTCCTTCATCACATCCTGTCTCCGTCTTCTAAACGAATTATCTGCTTTCCCTCTCCCTCCCCAATGTATGTCATGCCCCTGAAGAATATAATTTTTTTATAATGTACGTCTGCCTTTGAACAAAGACTTGGTATAAACCACTAGTCATTATAATGGCAAATTATCTTTATTATTGTTCGCACATAATTCCCTTTTAGATATGTGGTGATGAATTTATTCGTTAATTATATTTCTTAACAATTGTATTTTTTATTCATATATAATTTTTAGAGTTTGTTTTTGCTGTACTCTCTTTTATAATATACTTTATTTATTAATTTTCCCCATGAGGAACAAATAAAGGTATTTTAATTTCATTTGCTTGTTCTGCGAATCCAGAAACCTAGATACCGGAAGTCTGCTATGTTCTCAAGTAAATCGAGAAAATGGGTGAAATTTGTATAACTGCGCATTGCTTTTGAAGCCGATGACGCAATTTTGGTAAATGTGCTATTTCATCAGATGCAAACGCAGTGATTTATAGCCATTAATTTTTAAGTTAACACTTACCACAGCCGTGAATTCTGGGGGCTTTCAACTTTGCTTGCAAACGCAGCCCGATGTGCTCTATTGCTTTTAGCCCGGCCGATGTGTGTATGAATTGTGCATTTTATGATACAAGCATGAAATTTGGCACAAATATCACGCTTGTATTATAAAACGCACAATTCGGCCATACTTTATCACATATTGGCTTGGCTATTTCTAATAAATCACCATTGACGAAACGCACTAACTTAGTCATACCTAATTTTAAAAGAGATCGATTAATATAAAAAATATTGATTGATTTTTAAACAGTGGCATACCGTGGATGTCGGAGTGGGGAGTGGGCTAACAATAATCGAGCATATAAAAGCGTGATTCATTTGCCGCGTAATGGCGCAAACCGTTATAAAAAAATTGTCTTCCAAAGCCAAAGGAGTTCGTGGGTATTGGACGTGATTAACTCTGATGTCATGGCTGTCACGTGTGTAAACACAGACCACAACCCCTAGTCGAACCATTCTACTCGAACAGACACTTTGAAAACCGTGGGTGTATTAATGTCATACGATGGCTTGCACTAAACAGAATCAAACTGAAAGTTCATTGAACCTTCCCATGACAACTACGCCCTTATGCAAGTACAATTGTCCACACGAAGTGTTCTGTGCCATTATAACTAAATAAAAGTTCGTGTATGTGCATCTGTGCGCGCCCGTGATTGCGCGTGAATTAGTTACCTACGTGAAGGTTTCTGCAGTTCCACGAAGTCTTTTAGTGAGTGAATGAGTGAGTGAGCGAGCGAGTGTGGGGGTGGACGTGGTATGATATGGTTATTAATGCTAACTGCGCACGAATCACGCCTGCAGTGTTTTTCACAAGAGACAATCACATTACGATAGGTCATAACAATCGGCTTCGTCGGGATGGAAACCTGAATGTATTGTTTTCTTTCTGAGAAAGGTTACGTGCAACACCGTCTTACGCCGCAAAGGTGTTGTCGTTTAAGATTATTAAGCAACTTTTTCACAGCTTCAACAATCTTCTTTAAAAGGATTCACCGGGGCATTTGTTCATTTGTTCGTTTCTTTGTCACCGTTTAGTTTCCGACACAACAGCTACTGTTTCCGCCAGTCGACGGTGCAGTTGACGGAGACAAGAAGGTAGGACCTACATGAGGCCTGCGTAAGGAGTGGTTTGTATCGTTTACTGCGTTTCAGGCATATGACTGACAAGACATACGCCCATTATGCCAACGAAAGAGAACTTCGCACCAATGGTCCCTTTAAATGCATATCGTGTGCTTTCTCCACTCCTTTGCTTCCGCATATTAAATAACGCAGGATACGTTTGTGCTCATTAGCATAAATAAATTGCACATACAGATACTTCCTGTTTTCGTCAAGTATCTCAAAAATAATTAGTAAAAATATTTAAGCTTAGTCCTCGAAGGATGTGTATCGGAGCAGTATTAGAAAACAGATTCGCGTCGTGCCAAATAATGGTGTGTATATCATGTGGGTTTGTCGTTTATAAGAAATACACTTCGCATTTACAAAATGTTATTCAAAGCGGTTGAACGTCGATAGTTGTTTATTCTATGTGCATGCGCAGTCGCTAACACCTCAACCAGTGCGCACTACAACTAACAACCGCATGTATGTGTTGATAAAATCTTTATAAGAAACGAGGATTTGTTGTATAAAAGATCTCCTTAACAGTGTCTGTAAAAACAAGCGATATAATTTGATCCGCGGCACTGAACGCAACGGGTAGTTTACTCGTTCTTATCTCGTTTTAATTTCAGTTCAGTTGTAACTTAATTAAGGTTAATTGTTTGAACGATCTTATCATTCTCACAGAATGTTCTACGTTGTCATAGCTTGTCGAAGAAAGTAACGTAATATTACGACATCGATCATAACCATATAATTGTTGGGCAAACTGCGTCATTTTCGACGAATGTCGCAGGATAAAAAGATGCTTCCATCTGACGGCTCATGAGTCATCTCCTTGAACAAGCAGACGACACTGCGTGAATTGGCGGTTCGAATTTCAGGGCTTTTCTATAAAATACGCCTAAAAACACGACTTTCGCATTGCCCTAACAGCATCCGTAACGACGAACCACCCGAGGCGAGACTATGACGTTGACAGTGAAATGTCGGGTTCAGTGTCCGCGTGTGTTTGTCCGTGTGTCTGTCGGTGGGGTTCTGACAGCTACCAGTTTGTTGACGGCAATGTCTTGCTTTCCGCGGGCAGGTGTAATTCTTCCACAGCGAAGCACAGGGCGCCACAAATAACCAACCCTATCTGTCGAGTAAGTTGGGATCTTCTTACGTTGTCATCGCGGCAGTCAGCCAATTGCCTTGTTTCCATTCGTCATCAAGTTGGAAGAATTATAAAATTTTAGTTGTGTCATAAGAAATTTGCGTTGTTTCCAGTTTGATGAAAATGCGCCCCCACGATGTGTGTAGGTGGTGTGTGTGTTTGTTTGTGTGTGCGTGCGTGCATGCGTGTACATGTTTGTATGGTATGTGTGTGCGCGCGCACGTGTGTTTGCATGTGTGTGTGTGTGTGTGTGTGCGCGCGCGTGTGTGTGCGTGCGTGCGTGCGTGCGTACGTACGTACGTGTGTGGTGTGTGTGCATATGGGTGCGCACGTGTGTGTTTTTTATTCCGGAAAACAACGTATTTTATGTAACAGACCAATGTTGTATTAAGGTTATTATACTTAATAGAGTGGGTCTCATATTAGCGGCATGTCATGTCTTAATGAGAGCCTCCTTGACCATAAATGTCATTAAATTTTTTGTGGTCATATAAATGATTCCGATTCAGATCTAGAAGCTATGCGGTCTTGAAAACTTAGTGAAGGTACTGTGCGCCAAGACCAGAAAGTGCTGCCATCTCACGGCGCTTAGGTGTTTGACGCCGACGACACGAGATGGCGACACCTGTTTAAAATGGCGACGTTCAGGTTGTCATTACAGCGATTGTGGCAGTCACATATTCCAAGTCATCTGTGCAAGCCAACACAAGCTTGGAAGATCCCATCGCATGGTTATGCTGTTAAGAAATTAAGTGCGTATTCGTTTACTTCAGCTCACTACAACTGTTCTGTTAGTCGGAAAAGTGGTCCGATTGACCTTGTTCATCCGATACACCATATTATCGCCCACACACCCTTTCACGTTTGTCATAATTATATCGGTCATAATAAATGCCCACATTGCTGCCAGTTTTTGGCATTATGGCTAACACATTTGTTTAGGTGTGATGAATGCTTCAGTGCAAAGAAATAGATTTTATCAATTCTGTGTCAGGGCAGAACCGTCCTAGCCTAGGGCTAGACTAGTACACTGTAGTCAAAAAAGTAGAGGAGAATAGTCTATGTCTAGACTAGTCCACTTATATAAAATAGGAGTTAGGATAGGGTCAGTGTGTGTCTATTACATAATGCAGCATGCTACAGGACCCCAGCCCACAGGATAATTAATCAGCCATAGGTTATTAACACAATAGGAACCCTGACTACTAGACCCCTATTTTATAATAGTGGACTGGTCTAGATAAGCTATGTTCCCCAAAGTTGACATGATCCCCACTGCCTTCTGCCAAGGCTGTATAGAAGACTATAGCATGTATAAAGAAGCACTTAATCACGCTACAGCTGAAATTAGAAATTCAAAGAGAAGCTACGAACAAAAAATAGCTTTTAATATAAAACATGACAGCAAGAGTTTTTATGCGTATGTTCGAAGTAAACAGAAAGTTCAGGATAAGGTCGGTCCTCTAGAAGGTAGTGATGGAAACATAATAACAGAGGGATTCTTAATGGCAGAAAACCTAAATGAGTACTTTAGTTCGGTGTTTACCAGGGAAGATATTAGTATATTACCAGTACTTGAGACTAAGTTCGAAGGGAGAGAGTTTGACTATTTAGGACAACTAATTGTAACCCCAACAATGGTAGCTAGGAAAATAAGAGATATGAAGGATAATAAATCACCTGGAGTGGATGGGATTCCTCCCAAATTACTATTGAAATTTAGAACAAATCAGCATACCGCTTAACAGTGTTCAATTTGTCATTAGAGGAGGGAATAGTTCCGTTAGAATGGAAAGAAGCAAACATTATACCATTATTTAAAAGGTTCGAGAAACAAGTCAGAGAACTATAGACCAGTGAGTTTAACATCGGTAATTTTGCAAACTATTAGAAAGACTAATTAAAGATCACCTGGTTGATTTTCTTGTTAAAAATAAATTGATAAACCCATCTCAACATGGGTTTTTAAAAGCGAGGTCATGCTTAACAAATATGTTATGTTTTTGGAAGATGTCACAAAGTGGCTAGATGAGGGATCACCAGTAGATATAATCTACTTAGATTTAAAAAAGCCTTTGACAAAGTGCCACACCAAAGACTACTACTTAAACTAAAGGCCCATGGCATAGGAAATGGAATGATCAACTGGATAGAAAAATGGCTTATTGATAGAAGACAAAGAGTAGTTGTTGATGGGGAGGTTTCAAACTGGAAAGCGGTTTTGAGTGGAGTACCGCAGGGATCAGTACTGGGACCTATTTTATTCTTAATATTTATCAATGATTTGGATGATGACATAACAAGCAAGGTGTTGAAGTTTGCGGACGACACAAGTGTTTAGGAAAATTAAAAGTGATGCAGATAGACAGCATTTACAAGATGATCTTAATAAGTTGATAGAATGGTCTGAGAAGTGGCAAATGCTGTTTAATTTTGGAAAGTGTAAGTGCCTTCACACAGGACATGGGAATGAAGATGCACAATATACAATGGGTGATACTGTACTAAATACTACCTTAAAGGAAAAGGACTTAGGGTTAACTATAGTGCTGACATGAAGGTATCAGAGCAGTGTGGAATTGCACAGCAAAGGGAAACCAAATTCTTGGATTAATTAGGCGAAATATAGTGTACAAAAAAAAAGAACTAATAATACCGCTGTATAAAACAATAGTTAGGCCTCACTTAGAATATTGTATACAAGCATGGAGGCCATATCGCAAGAAGGATATTGATATGCTAGAAAGAGTACAAAGGAGAGCAACCAAAATGATACCAAAACTCAGGAATATTAGTTATGAAATGCGTCTAAAAGAATGTGGTTTAACAACACTAGAAACCAGAAGATTGAGAGGAGAGCAGATTGAGGTGTTTAAAATATTGAATGGATATGAAAATATTGACAGAAATATTTTTTTCACAGTCAAGGAAGAGAGAAGGACTAGAGGACATGGAGTTACATTAGCAAAGAAGCAGTGTAGACTAGATAATAGAAAATTTTCATTTTCACAAAGAACAGTAAACGAATGGAACAGATTATCAGCTGATTGTGTAGGTGCTAGTAGTGTTAATATATTTAAAAATAAAATCGACATATACCTAAGACGGGCGGGGTATACTTAGATAGATAGGTTGGACTCTCGATAAGCCAAATGGCTTCCTAGTCCACCTGCCATCTAGAGTTGAATCTCTAGGTGGCAATCTTGTTAAATCTTGTTAAACCTGACTGGTCATTGCATCCACATGCTAAGCAACTGACCTAACCTTGCTATCCTGGAATGTGTAAACTGCAACCTCTGTTCCCAGCAACCCTTTTTGGCATTGCCATCGAAAAAAATATTTTTTATATAAAGTTAACAATTCCTTGTTTCAATTTCAGCCGGAGCAAAGGGTGCCAAGGCTATGGCGGCGGCTGGAGGCGTACAACGCAAGCGGCTCGAAGTTGAGACAGACCCGGAGAAACTCTGCAAGTTTGTTTGTGGAGGGAATATCTACAAAGAGGGATCAGATCCGGAACTGAAACCAGACAGCGAGTATCCAGACTGGCTGTGGGAGCTGCGCACGGAGAGAGGCAGTGTCCCACTTGAGGAGCTGGAGCCAGACACATACAAGTACTGGCAGTGTCTACGACACACCGAGATGAAGAGAGTCGCAAAGTTGCGCAAAGCCAAGCACAAGTTTAAAGACTTCAGGAAAGTTTACACGTGGTAGCCTGCTATAACATTGCAACATAAATGGCTCGATTCTATCTCACATAAAGAAACCTGGGTCACAGGAACATCAATTTTGTGTCATACCAAATTAAATGTGTGATTTTACACAGAATTGGGTCAGTTCTGTTCAGCAAGATACAGTTTAGTTAGAATTTTACAGGCCTGTGATATAATTATTATCAAGTTTTATGATGACCAGTAATACACAATACCAGGGTTGGGTCCAAATACACATTTTGGGATAAAAAAAAACACAAAAACAAAAAAAATCTTGGATAAATCAAATACGTTGCTTTTCCAGATTTCAATTCAAATACAAAAAAATGTTTCCAATACAAATGCATTGCATTTTTTTTTATTGAAATACGATTCAAATACATGCACTTTTACTACACATACCTGTAGTAGGAAACCTGGCTTATTTTGCACTACCAGTAGCCTAGGATGTTTACACAGCATGTTTGAAGCATATTGTGACTGGAGTCAAAAACATATTTTATGGCTATGGATTATGACAAGCCTCACTGGTTTCTCATTCATTCATTGATGCTTATGTTTAACCAGCAGCTTCACTCTAGGCCAATTTTCTCAGTGCTGCCTCCCCATTATTGACCGTGTCACAGGTGTGAAACCATTCTGTCTTGGGCCCATCAGACTGTGAGGCAATGCTTTTGTTAATAATAATAAATGTGTGGTATTTGCAAATAATTTCAAATACAAGTATATGTACTTGTACAAAATAAATACAAAACAAATCTGTATACAAATACGTATTTGGATCCCAACCCTGCACAGCACTTCTCTCCCATTGATCACAAGAAATTACCACAAAATAACTTCTGGATTTTAATTTTCTTCATTTTGGCAATAACCATTTATTATGACAATGTTTCACTCAACTATTTTATTGCTTAAATACAAACTATGGTAGATCTAAAACCACTGTTTTTTTTACGTCACCTGTACATTACTTAGGGTTTGTTCAAGTATGGTAGGTATCAATTGTACATAGCATTATAATTCACCAAATGAGTTTGTAAAAAATGATGAAATTAACCAGTATGATGTTTATAAACTAAATGTCAAGATCACCTTAGATTTAGGCCATCCACTGATCCAAGCAGACTACCAAGTAGGTATTCAACGACTCTAACACATTTCATTACATTTAATTAATATGTCCTTTAACAAATCTAATGGAATAAAAAATTAGTACCAGTTATAAAACTATTTAACCAGCGTCAACACAACTTGTTAGAAGATTTCAATGAAATATATATGAATTTTGACAAAGGAAAACATCAAGGTATATGGATAGACCCGACCATCTATTTCAGTAAATGACTAGCCCTATATTTACTAAGTCGAAGAATGACATCGTTTTGACTCGAGACGTGTTGAATGTGATATCCAGCAACATTTTCAAAGTATTCAAAATTAGTAGGTAAAATAAATAATTCCTGCCTACATACATACGTAGAAGAAGACAGTTTTTTAATTGTCAAGTAGCACTGATGACTAGAATAAACAACGTTTTCAGGTTTACCAGATGATTACGTCACGCTGGCTCCGTTGCCGTGTTTACATTTATTTTGGACTTAGGGTGATGTTTCTGCTCGTGGGCGATAAATGTAAAATCATCAATGTGCGGCAAAACGCAAAGCATTTATAATAATACCTACCACTGGCTGTTGTTTCCCTGTGGTGAGTAATGTGAAATAGTTGACAAATAAAAATATTACCTTTTTACGATTACCAGTCGTTATGGATTATGACGCTCTGAAGTCATGTGATCTGCGTTTCCTATGAAAACAGGTTGCAAAAACTTGTTTGTCACGTGTTATTTTGAGAAAAATAACTTTGCTGAAAGTGTGTAGACCTATCAAACAACCTCTCCTGGAACCCAAACATCAACAAGATAGGCAATAAAGCAAATAGCTGAAAGTGTGTAGACATATCAAACAACCTCTCCTGGAACCCATACATCAACAAGATAGGCAATAAAGCAAATAGCTGAAAGTGTGTAGACATATCAAACAACCTCTCCTGGAACCCACACATCAACAAGATAGGCAATAAAGCAAATAGCTGAAAGTGTGTAGACATATCAAACAACCTCTCCTGGAACCCACACATCAACAAGATAGGCAATAAAGCAAATAGCTGAAAGTGTGTAGACATATCAAACAACCTCTCCTGGAACCCACACATCAACAAGATAGTCAATAAAGCAAATAGCTGAAAGTGTGTAGACATATCAAACAACCTCTCCTGGAACCCACACATCAACAAGATAGGCAATAAAGCAAATAGCTGAAAGTGTGTAGACATATCAAACAACCTCTCCTGGAACCCACACATCAACAAGATAGGCAATAAAGCAAATAGCTGAAAGTGTGTAGACATATCAAACAACCTCTCCTGGAACCCACACATCAACAAGATAGGCAATAAAGCAAATAGCTGAAAGTGTGTAGACATATCAAACAACCTCTCCTGGAACCCACACATCAACAAGATAGGCAATAAAGCAAATAGCTGAAAGTGTGTAGACATATCAAACAACCTCTCCTGGAACCCACACATCAACAAGATAGGCAATAAAGCAAATAGCTGAAAGTGTGTAGACATATCAAACAACCTCTCCTGGAACCCACACATCAACAAGATAGGCAATAAAGCAAATAGCTGAAAGTGTGTAGACATATCAAACAACCTCTCCTGGAACCCACACATCAACAAGATAGGCAATAAAGCAAATAGCAAGCTTGGATTCATCAAGAGAACTAGGCCTAGGTAGTAGTTGTTGAAATAAATTTCAATTCAACCCCCAGTCCATCAAGGACTATGCCTATCTGAGTCTGGTCCGCCCACACCTCGAATACTGCTACTTTGTGTGAAACCCATATACCACTTGAAACATCAACTATCTAGAGGGGGTCCAGCACCAGGTTGTGGTCCATAAGTACAGCTGGTAAGTATCTGGGTCTACTTTGGCCTCAGCTCTCTCCTGGCCAACGAGGGCTGAGGTCAGACTTTCCACTGTGTACAAAATTACAAACAATCTCTTAGACATCGATCCCAACCAATACCTCAAGCCCGGACAGAGCCAAACAAGATCCAACCACCCACACAACTATCCACTTTCCACAACTACTATAAATGCAGCTTCTTTCCCCCGAACAATAGCACAGTGGAACAGAGTTCCATCTAATGCATTTATTCCCAACAACCTCGATGGCTTCAAGTGCATTGCAGAATACTGACAAGACAACTGCACCCTTCAGGTACTTCCCATAGACCACACAACACCACCACCCTGCCCCCTCCACACCCCTCCCCCACCGCCCTTCCACCCTCCCCAACACTGTCCTATTCTTTTGCTCATCCACTCCACCCTAATCCCATATTCCCAAGCACAAACACTCTTATTCCACTTGCAGATAACCAGCCATCCTGAAACCGACCATCCGTACTAGTGCATCATGCCGCAGTAGGGGTTTTGCACTACAAAAGATCAGAATCAAACTTCAAAACTCGAGTACCTAGGCCTACATCAGATTGGCACAGACTAGCCTCGATTTTTATTAACTAAATGTGAATTCCCACTGCTCTGTGACTGTCATCGTAAGTCGTTAAGCTATAGTTTGTGTGAATGTGTCATGAATTCCGTTCAATCCATTGCAGGTGGTCCTGGGTCACAATTCACAGCGTAAAAGGTGTTTCACATTTCTCAAAGGCAATATTGGTGATTCCATATTAAAAAACATGTATTGTTCTTCTTCCGGATACCGTCTAGCTTCAAAATGCTGAGGATACAGGCGGGCGAACAGGAAAAATCAGAAAAATATTTTTGTTCTTTTAGGATGCAATATGTCAGAACAATAATTAGTGCATGTAAACAGTAATGCGTGCAAGAAAATTAGTTATGTCTAAAGAGTGGAATAAAGCAAAGTCTGGATATTGCTCTTAAATTAATCAAGGCTGTTTTGATTTACAACAAGTTGAGGGAGGGAGTTCCAAAGTCAAATGGTAAGCCATTTGCTATTTTATATACCTTGCATAGTTTAGCGTCATTTCTTCGGTCAGATAGAGGTCTCCGTCCTAATATATGGAGCATATCGGTTACCCTTGAGGTATTGTGGTGGCGATGTAGGACATTGGATCATTTCTAGTTGGTTTATCTGTGTAAAGGTGTAGGGGTCCCAGACAGTTCAGCTGTTTTCTAAGATAGGTCTGACAAAGGTGAAGTAAGCCTGAGTTTTTATTTGAATGGACGAGACTTTGAGATTTCTTTGGAGGAAGCCTACTGATCTATTTGCTTGAACTTGAGGTATCATCCCCATAGGGCATGCGGAAAAGCTCATCACCTCAGGTAAATGAGTGTTGTAATATACATTAATTTACTCTCTCAACAAACCTTTTATAATTTTTTTACAGATGTATGTCATTTGTGAATCCAAGGGGCCTGGGGCCCTGTGGATGTGCCTCCTACATTGTAGGAATTTTGTATGCCTGCAAACTTTTTATAATAGGTCAATGCTAATGTGCTTCTATATTGTTTGAAATATGACCCAGTTTAAGTGATAATAATAAGTTGTGGCATTTTCCGATATCACCACTCCAGATGAGACAGTGGAAGCTGAAGCTATGCGGTATCAATAAAAATGTAGACTACCCAATTTGGTTCAAAGTAGAGGTTTTTGTGCCTTCAAGACGATATCTGAATCTGACCCTCTATGTGATATTTTATTTGTCTGTATTAATGGGTGGGTGTACTTGTTAAATTGTATATAAGTAAAGACATCATAAAGTAAAAACTTTTTACCAAAACTATTTCATGAAATTGACTAAAAATAATGGCAAGCACAATATAAGTATAACTACAGGTACAATCACTGCACTTGATATAATGTATTTATTTCATCAGATAACAAGCAAAGCAGCATTAAAAAAAATTGAAAACATGTTAGGTAAATGTAAAAAAGAGTTACTTTTATAAATATTCGTATCAGCATCCAGCAGAGATGGAGTAATCGTACTCGTGTACTCATACTCGAACGAGTACTTTTTGAGTACTCGTACTCGAGTACGAAGCAAAGTAATCGTACTTGTACTGAGTACATTACCAAAGTAATTGTACTCACGATTACTTCTCACGATTACATTTTTTTCATATGAACAGTTGCAAGCAAATATATTAGACAGATAAAAATGGCAATATTAGAAGTAATCTAATAAATGTAATAATAATCGAGGTATTCAAAATATTCAGTCAGATTTCCCTAATTAATACCTTCTCTTCCCAGAGAAGCCACATCACATACAAGTTAAATTGTGACAGTCCCTGGGAAGCACTGCAGGAGAAGAGGAGATAAGCATCCCCTAACATCTTGCTTCGTAATTGTAGAAGCCAGGCCACAGCCCCACCTGCCTTGTTTGCTCTGTCAGTATGGTGTGAATGAATATTTCCAACATCCAGAATCCTGACTGGGTCTGGGCGGTTAGCTGCTAAATCCCTGTCTATTATGTTCAATTAAGTGCAAACTGTAAACCTGTCTAAATCCACCGACCGACCGACCGACCGACCGACCGACCGACCGACCGACCGACCGACCGACCGACCGACCGACCGGACCGGGCGGTTAGCTGCTAAATCCCTGTCTATTATGTTCAATTAAGTGCAAACTGTAAACCTGTCTAAATCCACAACTATTGTGTGTTTGTCCCATCCAGACATAGGGTCAAATACTTTTAAATGTATTTAAATACAAATATTCTTGAGGGATTAAAATACAATTACAAATACTTTTTAAATATAAATGTATTTAAATATGAATACATTGAAAAGTATTTCAATTACTTTTTTATAATTGTCATTTTGTATTACTATGTAAGTAAAAGAAAAGCAACACATATATTGAGACATCTAGTTTATAGGCATAATTAGTGTTTTGCTCATATAATGACATACAGACCAGTGATAGGAAATATTGTTATTGCTAACTGCTTCACAATGACAACTGACTGAAAGA
>JAODUO010000564.1:0-37500 GCA_025642075.2 Ridgeia piscesae
AGGAAATCCCAAATGACATCAATTTTAGCCAATAGGAACGTTTAACTGAGAGACCTATCTGTAAAAAAGTCACCAGTTGTCAGGCACAGCTGATAGCAGTCCCCAGATTGGCTTAAAGCTGCGAACGCATGCGCAGTTCGCACTCAGTAGCCATAAACAAGAAGAATCGATCGGATCGCCACGACGAAACACTGCTAAATACTCGGATTATGTTGCGATAACCAGAATAAACAACTTGCAAGTCATATCTTCAACAATAAGCGCGACTTGGGAGGGGGTTTAGAATACATCAAAAGGTGAAATAGAAGCAAAACTGCTGAATTAGGAATGACAACGCACTCGATCATGTACTTGCGTGACCGCGAACTTCAAATGCGATTTTCTCAGTTTGAAGCTTTCTGCCCCAGGCATGATCAGTGTTGAATAACTTTGGCTGTGCGTGAGCTAGCTCCGTAATTTTTGCACCGTTGGAAAACTTTATAAATATTCTTTCCGATGGTATTACCAACTCAATTCTTCTTTTTTTGACATGTGACTCATTTCGATAGAACAGGTCACATACACACATATATATATATATATATATATATATATATTAGATAAAATATATAATATAATTATATACACATAGAAAAGTCTAACGGGACCTTTTCCTCTGCTCCAGTTCCCAGTCAAGTCGTGCCAGGGTACAATGATGCTCGTCATTCTTTGTCAGTTCCTGCAACAACAAGCTGACGTTGCAACAACCAGCAACACTCACCCATAAATAGATCTGCACACAAACACAGGGACATACTGTAATGAATGATGCTGCCCCAAATATAGTCTGAAATGGTTCTAAGGCAGTTACCACACGGGACACATGAAACATGTCAATGTGCCAGTTATTGAAAGATACTAAGACTACATTCAATATCAAGTTCAAGTTCAGATTTATAGGGCATTATGAATTACTTGAAAAAAATTTATTCCAAGAAGATTTGTACAACAAAAATCAATAATTGTGTATCGCTACCTGAAGTGAGGTAAACAATATTTATTTGTAGTCCAAAAACCCAAGCTTGCATAACAATAACAAATACAGTTGGTGGTGATTCCAAACATTTTAACAATTATAACCTGGAAATGAAGGATGTTTTTTTGATAGAGTGAAAACAAACCAAGAAAACATGTTTTATTAATCAAACTGATACCAGGGTATGGTGTAGTTGTTATTGAATGATAATATGGTCTTTACTGATATGTGCTGATAGAATTAATTCTCATGATACTTACAGGTTTAGATATTTCTGCTGGAGCTTCTTGGTAGAACTCTTCTTCGGACACAAGGTTGATGTCTTTATCTTTTGACCTGTCAACAGTATTAGTTCTAATTAAATAAATCTTAAATTTGTGTTACATGACCGTGATGTCGACAACATGTACACCAACAAATTGATACATAGTTAGCCATCTTAGTGGCTATCATTTGTAATTATTAGCTAATTGTAAGCGATTGTAATTAATCCTCTTCATTGAAATTGTAGTGCTTAAGGCTGTCTATCAGCTAACAGAGTGAACTACTATGTGGGAACAATGTTGGAACAATGTGGCCCTTGGGAAAGTGTAACATACACAGTTCTCAAGCGCTTGACAGGTTTCAGGAGAAAGCGCAATAACGGCTATTTTAGAAATGTTGCCAAAACTGGGATGAAAACTTTGTTTAAACATCCACAGAACTAAGACACTATCCAATTAATACAGAAACACGGCAAATCCCCACTAATCAATGTACACAAAACTATGTTTGTTTGAAAAAGGCAATTACCATCATCTATCTTTTAAAAACACGGTAAGCGCCATCCATTTTTTTTTATTAAAACTTGATCTATGCATTTTCAGCCAATGAGCACGCCCTTTCCACAAGAGGAATGATGACGCATGCTATAACAATACACCACATTTTGGTGATAAAATCACATTTTCTGTAACAAATCTGCTCAACACACATAACTCTCCTTCCTTCTCTACTATTTGTTTTAGCTAGATATATATACAACTTTTAACTGTCAGTTTAATTTGATAAAGCCAGTTAACTAATTTATTCCATTTTTTTCCATTTTAATTACTGGGTAGACAGCCTTCTTATTTTACACCCTGTTGTGGGCAGACAATTTTAAGATGGCTTGTGGTGATCTGATCCACAAGATGGGTGACTGATTGGGTAGATATTAGCAAAATGAGGACGGGTCATCTTCTTCGTATCTCAACAACAAAAGGTCACACAGACAACGTAGTTTGACAATAAGGTCTTGTTGATCCATGTCGACATTATTCATGTTACAGACATTGATATCCAACTTGAAATCGTCGAGAAATGATCTTGGTAAAAATCTGCCAAATGCTGCACAATGTTGGAGGTCAAATAAACTCACTTAATTCGCAAACATTTCCCCCCCCCACAAGGCAAAACCCTTTTTTGGGCCTAATAAATTAACGCAACATTTTAAGAAAAAGGGTTTGACAAGAAAAGGGCCAAAAAACTGGGTTTACGGGGATTTTGAACAATGTTTCAAAGTTAAACTTTCCATTTAAAAAAAATTATGATTTCCCAAATTTTGTTTGGGTTAAATTTTCACACATATTTATTTTAATGATTCACGTATGGAAAAGAAAATACAAATTTCAAATGCCACAAGAAAAAAATTTGTGCAAAGTTGCTTTAATAAATGCCAATAGCATAATGGTGTTAACCTATTAATGAAGGATTTTGTTATAAAGGGATTTGTAAAAAGGTTCTGTAGCTGCAGATGGTGCTCATCTATCTTCTGCTTCGCCTGTCACACAAGAGCAACACATCCTATCACCAGTGTCAACGTGGGTGGTATAAAACTAGTCAACGTGGGTGGTATAAAATAATAAAAAAATAACTCATTAGTTAAATTACTGCAAACCTCAATTTTAACATTGGCCCACTGCCATTTATAAATCAGCCAGGCTAGCTCAGGCCTCCAGTTTACATATTTACTGGTCCAACAAACCACCGGTTTCAATCGGGTTTTGCCGTTATTACCATACGTTGTTTCTATCAGTTGTCACCTCTGCTACCAATTTTTTAATCACCATTCACTATAAATACTCAACTATGAATGAACATGGCTATTGTCAACCATAAACAGAATAACTTGCAATGAAAAACAAATAGAATTTTTGTAATAAACACTATGAATGCAGGCAGGACACGTAGTGAAAGAGCGCCTCTAATTGGTTCATGCATACATATAGCAACACTTAGTGGTTATGTCCATTGCTGTTTCACATGGCAACACATTTACTGATTACTGAATCACATTATAATAAATTGAACGTCGTATGTAAAAAACTATTCCTACATATCAACATTTTATTTTTCATCAGAGAAAATGTAATTTATATATATAAGTGTACTGTGTACATCAAGTCTTATGATAATTAATAGAACTATCAGAATTTTCAATTTTTGTGTAACCTTTATAATTTATTTACGTTGTCACACATGGTTGAATGCCACAAACCTACTAGCTTAACCTTATCGGACAGCATTACTCAATTTATAGGGATCGACTGATGTGTACGTACAGTGTTTGTCTGCTCACGCACTTTCTGACATCTGAAATGTGCGAGTCGATTGAGCTTCTTGAGGACGATAAACTGAAGCGCTGCACTGATGCGCAGGTCTTCAACCTGTAGCAACATACAGAGCATACAACAAACACAACTATTTCCAAAGACACATGGTGTGATGGCGTGGCTTCAATGTGTCACAACGTCATTCTGCTGATTAGCTCAACCGGCTGACAAACGTCAGACACCGGGCAAGAAAATTATCATGACAACAGAATTTACTGAAGATAGGTAATTAATATTTAATTGGTAGGTGCATCCATTATATTATGTGATATTCACGCTTGCAATCAAAATCAATCAAATGTCAATGATGCTTTCCCACAATGAGCATCAAATTACTACTGTTATTTACTCATCTAAAGTTAATATATATGTACATTATGTTATTAATGAATAACTGCATCTATCAATGCATTCACAACAAATACACATAAATACTTACATCTTCAGTTTTCCCACTTGCTTTTAGGTCCTTTATTTTGAGCAGGATCCTCTTGAATTCTCCACAGGCATTGCTGTGCATTTCCAAATCCTTTGTAATGTCACGGTCACTCACATTGTTTTCTTCTTCAAAAAACAATGTCCTAGCACTCTATAAACAAATTGTAAACAAATGTTTTTGATGTAGACTTCTTTTCCAAGATTTGAATATGGTACTGTACATCTATTTTATAAGAATTTCAACTAAAAACGCCTATAAACATTAGGTCATGTGACTAGTCCCATCCCCAATATACAGATGTAGTAGAGTCATGTCCACTACTCTCAATGATGTGTCTATCTCAAACACAAACCCTAGTCGTTAATCTATGTGTAGCACTGTATGACTTACGTGAATTCAGCATGTTTACTTAGCTTTCATAAGCCACTTATGTCAACATCTCCATCGTGTGTTTTTTCATTGACTGCACAGATGCTCAGTGCTGATAGCAATATTTTGTAGGGCAGGGTATTTTCTTACACAAACTGTTTGTGTTACTTTTTCATAAAAACAAGCTTTTATGACATCTTATTTGCATAACAAGACTCTGCATTTATGTAGAATTTGCACCCACCTTAAGTGTGCCGTTATAACTGTATATTTGCCTACATTGGATACCTCACGCTAACTATAATCCTAACTCTAATAAATCAACATTCCCAGGTATATTTATGTTTTACAAATATTGTGTTTTGAGACCAAATAGCACTCAGATTTGTGCCAGTTGCAAGCGCAGCGGCCATGTGATACTGAGCCGTGCACATGGAATGAGCGATAAACAGTTTGTTTTGCACCGCAAAAGTCCGCTAAAATAGGCTTTCTACATCACTTCCGATACAAAAAAATTATAATTTGTGTTTTAGAACAATTTAAACAAGCAGAGTCGAAGTAAACAACGTGATGGGAGGCATCTCTGGGAAGCGCCTACAGCTCGCGCATATTTGCAGCGGTGACATCGCATTGTTTACTTCGACTCGGCGTGTTTAAATTGTTCTAAAACACAAATAAAAAAAAATTTAAAACTGACTTCTTTGTATCGGAAGTGATGTAGAATCACATTGCGAGCACATACACATCGTAAGGTGGAAAAAGAACGGTTTTAAAAAGCCGTAATAATGTATAAGATTACCCCGAATTCTATACATACATACACAAGATTCAATATGACAATAAGACAAGTGACAGGTACTGAGTTTGAGGGCGTTACAATAGCCACACATTTCGCCAATGTTTCTTGATGTTTATATTAGGTTGGTAGACCAACAGATTAATTATTATCCGATAAAAATTAACATTCACAAATGACACACTGGGCGAGACTCACCGGTTTGCTACCATCACCACCACCAGCGGCGGTAGCCGATGCACGCCATTTCTTTGACTCTGGACAAGAACGAGCCTCTGTTTTCACTGTTCTTCGCCTTTTCTTATCCTTCAACTCTTTAGGTGCCTTGATTTCTGATGTATCTGCCGAAGACATGACTGCATAAAGCAATCGCAAGTTCACGTGCGAGATTATTATTTTTTTAACGACGCTCCAAACTTCTTCCGCTCATTTATGAAAGAACAAAATAAAGCGTTGGTTGATTGCCTTGTGATGGTACCCGTTATAACGTAATCCAAAGAGCGCTAGGGCCTCCATAATGATGTATTCCAGGAAGACGTTGCAAATGGTATGTGGGTGTAAACTTCCTGTCACACACCAACCTGGGTGGAGAACCAGTCACTAATTTCAATTGCAATCAGAACTGCACTCTGGGTTACTTGATTCAAGACCTCAGTTGCATTTACAATCCCTTGGCTGATATCGAACTTTCTCATAATTACTTGATCACATCAAATGTATATTCACCTAGATGCATGGATGTTGGATCTCAGTCCATAGCAAAAATCAATATAAAGAGAAAATGTGCTCACAGATGATTTTTTTACATAAAATACTGGACATATATAACGGCGCATCATGCCGGGACCGACGAACGTCGGACGAGCCGAGTCGTCCGTCGTTATCAACGACTTGTAATTTGTAGACCCCGTCTATGCTTTGATTTCATACAACCTTTTAGGCAATAATATGTAGCTCCTTTCCCATTAATAAATTATATCCTCTGTAGTAATTTGATATTGTTCTAAGTAATTATAATATTATTTGTAGACATAGAAAATTGTGGCATTTGTCCTAGGCGACTGCTCCTCCAGCCCAGCAAAAGCTGTCGCTCAAGACTTATAACAGGTTGCACACAAAATCATGTCTGCATAATTATGAATGTGTACACGCATGTGTGTTTGTAATATACACAGGCAGACAGGCAAGGATTGTACTAGTATAACGAAAAAATAAATGATTATAAATACATTTCGTTTTTATAGACAAGGCATATATACGCATTGGGATACAAGTTAAAGTTATAATATGTTCATAGTATCATTAATGTAAGTGCCCACTGGAAATTCATTGATCACTGTTAACCTAAAATCACCACTTTCTTAAAAAAAACACGCATGCATGTATATAGTTATCTGCTTAAAGTAGTTTGCTTTACTGCATTGTTCAGTTTCAAGCTATTCTTCTGATTGTAGCGGCGTGGGAATATCCAGATTTTCATGCAAATTGCGCACTTGGTGACAAGTTTTTGCAATTTGGTATGGTGTTAGGTATGGGCATAAGGTTTTCAAAAACCACCGCTGTGGCAGTCCAGAACGTCGAGCGGTCCAGAACGTCGAAGGTTAGCGGTTCATGGCGAAGGTTAGCGCGACGTTACGGCTAGTGACTAGCGCGACGTTACGGCTAGTGACGTTACGGCTAGTGACTGTGACTAGCCAGTCTGGAATGTAGGGTAACCTGGGGCAGCCCGGCCCCACTAAGGGAAAAGTTGTGTATTTTTGTATCCATAACTTGTCGATGCATAATTGTGCAGTAATAATGTTGAGGTATATATACTTTATGTATGACACATGTCTCTGAACGATTGAATAACCAAAACGTGTTATAACACGTTTAAAATGTGCTCCAATAAAACCGTTTTGCCCCATGCTTTGGGTAAAACGGTCCCTCGCCTATTTACTCTAATATTAGGATTAACCGTTGTAATGATATAAAAACAATGTGTTTTATCCATTATTTATTTAAACCGTCTTAACTACTACTATTATTCTCACTCATCGTGAACAGAAATAATCACCACTCCGCATCACTCATCGTGAATTACATTAGACTCATCATTGTTGTGTCCGTCTTCTATTGCTTATTCGACAATACGACACGGTCACATAATACTGATAATATTTGTTGCACTTTTACAGTTCTCCCGCTCTATTGATCTTACATCTGGGACATCCCGGTTTCCTACCTGTCAGCTTCTGTCTGTATTACTCGACATTACAATCACCTTTGGCATCTGCATCATCACAGACCTTAAAATCATTACAGTGTTGAATGACTAAAGTAATGGCATGCAGATACTTCGCGGCAGATACAATAGCCTAATCTTCAATCAAAACCACTCATCATTCATTATAATATGTCAACAAAAGTTGTCATTAGAAGCAATATTCTGCATTATCATTACACTCGTCATTGAAAACACTCATCAGCTTTGGAATTTGTATCATCACAAGCCTTAAAATCATTAACATATTTTATTAACAAATAGCTTGCAGATACTCTATTGTCTAATCACACTCTGACTCGCGGTTGGGACACACGAAAAACGGGGGCCCTGGTGTGCACTCACTGTGAGCCCAATTCTTGCATTCTTGGCATTGAACCCAGACTTCTCGTGGCCGGCTGCAACTGACTGGTTCTCCGCACACCGAACAGGGCCATTCCTCTTCATCGCTGCTTTCGTCGACTTTCTTTCACTTTTTACTTAAATTATTGTGAAAGCTATAAATACATCACAGCTTTGTTGCGTTTACATACCATATTCGTACTGCATGGCGGAGCAAGATGGCCCCCGGGACCGTTTTGCCCCGTTCTGACAGGGCCGTCTTACTCCATACACACCAGTGCTGACTTTTTCACCTTCACATGTAATCATTTAATATCGCTCCCATTTCGATTTAAAGTATTCGAAAACATGTATAGACGTAAGTGTATTAGTACCAGTCGCTGGCTTATCATCACACGGTAGACATGTTGGCATCAATTTGACCGAAGAGTGTTTATTAGATCACAGGATATGCAAAACCTTAAAAAAGGTTTGTGAACTTACTTTTAATAACGTTTGGCCTTGCGGTCGGTAAGAGTATTCACTAGGTAGCAGCATCATGTTCCACTATTCAACGTTAGTTTGTGTTCACTCGTTTGGCAGATAAGACGGGGGGCCGTGACAAAGGTCTACTGTGACCAGCGTAAACATGATGATTGATTATAATATATGAACCATGTATTATTTTGTGGGTTAATCGTTTATTGATGCGCTTCCTTTCTTGCAATTATTATTAATAAACATAACAAAACCTCACAATCATCGTTACTTGTATAATTATTTTTTAAAACAGTGTTTTTTCTTAGTGTCCCGTCTCAGAGCGTTGTGCATGTTATGGTTTCGGTACAGCCATGGTTTTTTATCAATGCAGTCTATAGTACGTACAGCATTAAATACAAATCCCCGCGTCTTCGTGATATATAACTCAGGCAGTTAAGATAATTATATGTAACTGCCTGCTAGCTTTACTACTACTAGTATTGGATGTAACGTGCCCGAATTGGCATAGTTTGTAGGCAGGCCCTATATTTTGAAAACAAATTAAAATAAAGCTGCATTTTAGATACATACGGTTTAAAATTAAATTGTGATCGGCCACCTGAGGTCACCTGAGGTTACGCCAGTTCGGCGCGCATGTGCATACGGGGAACGACGTTCTGGACTGCTCGACGTTGCATACCGTCGCGCTAACCTTCTCCATGAACCGCTAACCTTTTGATATGAACCGCTAACCTTCGACGTTCTGGACCGCTCGACGTTCTGGACCGCCACACCGCATACAAGTTGGAGTAGCCCCCCGGTGGGCGCAAAATCTAATATGGCCGCCGAAGCCCGTGATCTGAAATATATAATGGCTTATCTTTGGTTCTATCAGCACTACATCAACGTGTAATACCATAAAGTGTAGGTTTATTGGGGCGGGGAATCTATTTCTGAAGTTATTTTCCTGTTTTCATGTCATTTACGAGGTGAAATATGTTTTTCGTGATATTTTCGTGATAAAAATGTCATCACTCAGGAACTGAATCACAATGACATATTATATATAATTATCTATATTGTGTTATCATCTACAGCCGACAGTCATCTAGTAGTGTGTATTAGGCATTCAATTCTGATTTGTTAATCTTTTTGCAGCTCATGGATAAGGTGTAACCTGTTTTTGCATGAACATTTTCAGGAAAGAATGAAGCTATTACTGTATTTTATTTTGTTGAAAACATTATTAGTCCGATGTTATTCATACAATGATAGTTGCTAGATTATCATTTCAGGTTTCTATCCTGGTGTGGCACAACTACAATTATATCTAACAAAACTGGATACAGACAGTCCAGAGACAAGTACAAGTATCGATTGAATATTTTATATCATCATGAGTGACGAACATCCTTTCGAGCGACCTTTAGTTACAAGGAAAGACACTGATTGGGCATTGTGTTGCTTGTGCCCGAATAAATCTAAGAAAGACGTGCGATGTCCTTATAAGAAGGAGTGCTATCATGAAGCATATCAAGCCCTTGAAGATGATATGAACAATGTCATTGAACATAGTGTACCTTTACCTCTTGGAGTGAACTTGCAGTGTTTGAACGACAAACAAATAACGTTAGCTATCATAATGGATGTCGAGGACGATTCCGCTCTCATATTGTGCAGCGAGCAATAGCAAAGAAAACAAATGAAGGATCGGATAGTGAATTAAGAGGGTTCCTTTAGTCCGAAAAAAACTCGTTCTAGCTTTAATGCGAGTATCTACCGCAACACTGTTCAATGTGTCAGCTGTGAGAAGTTTCAATATGACAGCGAAGAGCAAATCTACCGAGCTAGGAGTGAAAACTGTGGCACGATTGAACACTGCAATCAATGCAGAGGATGCAGAGGCTGGAGATGTGCATGATCATACATCTTGTTATACAAAGCACAAGACTGATGCCCGTGCTGCAAAGTCGAAGTGGTCTCATGCTAAGAGAGGCTCTCCGGTTGGATGCAGCTATGAGCCTTTTGGTAATCGCTCAGCTTGTCGCGTTTGTGGAGTTCAATCATTCTACCTTCAAGCTTGCTGACTTGCGGAAGCTCTATGGTCAGAATACTCAGAGGGTCGTGATGTTTACGTCTATCATAAGAAAATAATTGGCGCAGCATTGGCACAGAATGTTAACCTTCAGGTGTCCGAAGATGAGGCTAAGAAAATCATTGATGTTGGTATCATGCTGCGCAGATATATTCTTCTGCAACAGATGCCGTTTGATGGATCATTCAACTCAAGTTGTCTGAGCGAACCAGTTGCCAAGCCTCTTCTGACCCTTCTAGAAGTGTCTTACTCCAAGGTTCCAAATCAATTCACGAGAACGTAGAAGAAGATCAGGCCAGCAACAGTGCCAGGATCAGAGTTGCCTGCACTATATCTCAGCTGATATACAGCAATGCTACAAAGCAATCTAGCAACGCACTGACTCTCTATCAGAAGAAGGAGAGAGAGACACCATTTCCTCTGTATGTGGGACTGCAATTACATGATCGTCAGAAAGGAACAATCAGCACATTCCATGCACTTGGCATATCGGTATTGTATGATGTCAGGAGGGGACTCGCTCAGGCTGTGTCAAGGCGATTTGCTGAGGATGGAGTCGTTGTGCGTTCAAACATCAAGCGGGGAGTCTTCACTACTGGCGGAGTCGATAACATTGACGAATCTGGATGCATTGCGCTCCATGGTACTGCCATATCCCTAATCAATCATCTGACTCGTGAAAACAGCTCTAAGTCTGGATGCTCCCGAAGCTGCCACGGTCCAGCTTCCTTCTGGTTTCGCAAGTGTGCCATACATCGATGAGTATGCTGGCGACATAACACTTTCATCAATTCGAAATGGAATAGCCAGGCCAACATTCGCTGAAAATATCCGATCAGGAGTTCCCGATGAAGCGTGGCTCAACCATCTCTACAAAGTCCTGACTGAAAAAGGTGGAGTGCTTCAAAGCACACTAGTGACCTACTCTCGGTTCTTATCCCATAACCAACGTGAAGAAGATGTCAGACCGAGGGCCACCGTTGGAGTGTTCCCCATCTTCTATGATACGGCCTCGACTATGGCCATGCAGAAACATGCAATGTTTGTCATCAAGAAGGCGATAGAGTTTGTGAATCCTGGTCAGGTCCCAGTTATAGAAGGTGACACTCCTCTTTTTGCACAACAGAAGAAATGTCAGTGGGCCTACCCGAACGAAGTCGGTGAATCTAAGATGGTGTGCTTCATGGGCTTTCTACACATCGAGATGACATCCCAAGACTGCGGTGGCAAGCTGTTGACAGGATCTGGCTGGGACCGGATGTTCTCCTTAGCCGGAATCTTCACTACTGGCATTGCAACGTCTCTCCTAGCTGGTAAGCACGTCAAGCGTACACGGTATGCATACCAGCTCACTCTTGCCAGGCTCCATGTACTCAAAGTACAAGCATATGATAATTACTGCCGCGATAGTTATGGGCCGCATGAGCCCATGAAGATGTGGGAGAAGCGGCTCATCAGCAATGTGCCAACAATAAACTAGTAAGAACTGTAATGCAGAGTTGGTAAATGATGCAAGGAAGCTCATGTTCTCTCACAGCTTAAGGTCCCTGAACTCCATCCCGCCAACCAAGAATGCCTTATTCCAGCATATCAAGCGTGCCCTGCTAGTCGCAGCGTTTATCTGGAAGCAATCCCTCTCCAAGACTCCAGAGATCCCAAAACCCAGTGAATGGGGCTGGGAATGGAACACCAGGACAAAAGAGCGGGTACCATATTGGACAGATCTGTCGGACGTCAGCCAGGCATGCTCGCTGCTCCTAGCTCAACTGTGTCTGTAGTCTGTAAGGGAAACTGTAACTGCCACCGAGCTGGACTCCGATGTAGCAGTCTGTGCAAGTGCGAAGGAGGTTGCATAAATAATGACAAAGAAAGCTGAGTTGATCATGGCAATGATGTGCGCCGAGTACTATAGTGCAGACATTAAGCTGATTAAATTAATTATATATACTTATTACATCCCTGGACTTTTGGTACAAATATATTTTAACCATTAAAGTAAAACATTGCTGCCGTAAACATATGTGTTCAGCCAGGCATGATATTCACTTATGGCTTAGCTTCCAAATTAGGTCTGATTTGGCTAAAAGTGACCATTAAAAATCGGTTCACTTTCTAAATGACCTGAAAACAGGAAAATGACTTCAGAAATGGATTCCTCGCCACAATAAACATACAAATTGTGGTATTTCACGTTGATGTAGTGCTGATAGAACCAAAGATAAGCCATTATCTATCTCATATCACTGGCTTCGGCGACCATATTGGATTTTGCGCATACCGGCCACCAGAGGGCTACGCCAACTTGTATGCGGTGTTTTTTGAAAACCTTATGCCCACACCTAACACCATGACAAATTGGAAAAACTTGTCACTAATTAATGCGCAATTTCTCTGAAAATTCCCCGCTACTGGCAAACTGAAGCAATGAACTAACAAGATTGCCACCCAGAGATTCAACTCTAGATGGCAGGTGGACTAGGAAGCCATTTGGCTTATCGAGAGTCCAACCTATCTATCTAACTATACCCCGCCCTTCTTAGGTATATGTCGATTTTTATTTTTAAATATATTAACACTACTAGCACCTACACAATCAGCTGATTATCTGTTCCATTCGTTTACTGTTCTTTGTGAAAATGAAAATTTTCTAATATCTAGTCTACACTGCTTCTTTGCTAATGTAACTCATGTCCTCTAGTCCTTCTCTCTTCCTTGACTGTGAAAAATATTTCTGTCAATATTTTCATATCCATTCAATATTTTAAACACCTCAATCTGATCTCCTCTCAATCTTCTGGTTTCTAGTGTTGTTAAACCACATTCTTTTAGACGCATTTCATAACTAATATTCCTGAGTTTTTGTATCATTTTGGTTGCTCTCCTTTGTACTCTTTCTAGCATATCAATATCCTTCTTGCGATATGACCTCCATGCTTGTATACAATATTCTAAGTGAGGCCTAACTATTGTTTTATACAGCGGTATTATTAGTTCTTTTTTCTTTGTACACTATATTTCGCGTAATTAATCCTAGAATTTGGTTTCCCTTCGCTGCTGCAATTCCACACTGCTTGATACCTTCATGTCAGCACTAATAGTTAACCCTAAGTCCTTTCCTTTAAGGTAGTATTTAGTACAGTATCACCCATTGTATATTGTGCATCTTCATTCTCATGTCCTGTGTGAAGGCACTTACACTTTCCAAAATTAAACAGCATTTGCCACTTCTCAGACCATTTTATCAACTTATTAAGATCATCTTGTAAATGCTGTCTATCTGCATCACTTTATTTTCCTAAACACTTTTGTGTCGTCCGCAAACTTCAACACCTTGCTTGTTATGTCATCATCCAAATCATTTATATATATATTAAGAATAAAATAGGGTCCTATACTGATCCCTTGCGGTACTCCACCCAAAACCGCTTTCCAGTTTGAAACCTCCTCACATCAACTACTACTCTTTGTCTTCTCTATCAATAAGCCATTTTTCTATCCAGTTGACTATTCATTCCATTTCTATGCCATGGGCCTTTAGTTTAAGTAGTAGTCTTTGGTGTGGTACTTTGTCAAATGCTTTTTTTTAAATCTAAGTAGATTATATCTACCAGATCCTCATCTAGCCACTTTGTGACATCTTCCAAAAAACATAACATATTTGTTAAGTATGACCTCGCTTTTAAAAACAAACCCATGTTGAGATGGGTTAATCAATTTATTTTTAACAAGAAAAATCAACCAGGTGATCTTTTAATTAGTTTTTCTAATAGTTTGCAAATCACCGATGTTAAACTCACTGGTCTATAGTTCTCTGACTTGTTTCTCGAACCTTTTTATAAATAATGGTATAATGTTTGCTTCTTTCCATTCTAACGGAACTATTCCCTCTCTAATGACAAATTGAACACTGTTGCAAGCGGTATGCTGATTTGTTCTACAATTTCCAATAGTAATTTGGGAGGAATCCCATTCACTCCAGGTGATTTATTATCCTTCATATCTCTTATTTTCATAGCTTCCATTGTTGTGGGTTACAATTAGTTGTCCTAAATAGTCAAACTCTCTCCCTTCGAACTTAGTCTCAAGTACTGCTAATATACCAATATCTTCCCTGGTAAACACCGAACTAAAGTACTCATTTAGGTTTTCTGCCAATAATCCCTCTGTTATTATATTTCCATCACTACCTTCTAGAGACCGACCTTTTCTGAACTTTCTGTTTACTTGAACATACGCATAAAAACTCTTGCCGTCGTTTTATATTAAAAGCTATTTTTGTTCGTATCTATGTCAGTCTAAAATAAAAACTACTAATTACAGGTGTAGGACCAACCCAAGGTCAAGAACTAGATAATGACCACACAATAGTTAAGACATCACCAAGCAAACTAAATCAGAGTGATCAGTGCCTCAAGGCATATTAAAAAATCTTGCTATCAATGCAATCTACACACAATAATAATACACACACACATGAAACAATATCATAATATGCAATGATATAATGATATGTTTCTGGGGTTATTCATTAAAGTCAGGTTTTCTGTAGTCTGCAATCTGCCTTAGCAATAACTATTACAGATCACTGACTTGGCTGTCCTGACTGTGAAACATCACAATCACAGGTGAACATCAAAGAGTTTAAAGTCACACTAACCAACAGCAGTCATGTTTTGCCAGTAGAGTGAAAAAGTTTTCATATTTACATACACTAATATGTACTTTGACATTGCATATTGTACTCAATAAATGAATTTATTTTACAAACAGACACATGTAATTTTAATATTTATTTTGGACAACACACTTAATTCATTATCGGTACTAAATAAATAAATGAAAATTATTTTTAAATGAAATAGTATATGGTAAATATATGGTGGTAGAAAAAGAATGTTTGACATCTCTGTAGTTTTTGTTTTAATTATTGATGTGTATATATATATATATATATATATATATATATATATATATATATATATATATATATGTATAAGTGACCATATATTATACATGTTATTATTAAGTTGTATTAATTTTTCCATAGGTAACCTGCATCCAGACCAAATTACCTGTCTCTTTTGGGAAAGGAAAGGGTGGTTGGTTCTGAAAATAGCCTTTGCTTTTGTTCTGTGTTCTTCTATACGGGACACAGTCGGGCGACGTGGTTCACGATGTGTTGAAATGCCGCATCCTTAAACAAATAAACTTGTACAGGTATCCTCTCGACATCCTCTTGATTGTTTCCTTCACATGCGTACACACACCTTCGATGGTATTCTCGTCCATGTTGTGCAGGCCGTTAACCATGAGTGTAGCCGAGTTATTGCAAGGTGCGATAGGCATACCACTCGTTGCTTACGATGGTGGTGCCAGGGACTAGTCTAGGCAATACTCACTGCTGGGTGACTGCAACAGCGTTGCAGCATCTTTCTGTTGAACCGGGACGAGTCCGTACGAGGAAAAGGTCTGTCGACGCCACTAAGGCTTTGTGAGAACTGAAAGCAATTGACGAGCACGCTCTAACACAACTAAGAGGGCTGTGCGCAATGCAAGAGCTGCTGAAACTGCAAATGTATCACTGTCATAGCCGAAGCGGGGTTAGAAGTCTAAACAATGTGATGCCGATGCGAAACATTGCGATGTAAACAAGACAACTGCGCGAGATGGCGCCATGTGAGCAACCGAGCGTCAACAACGCTCACTCCGACAGGTGGCCCCACTGAATTCGGACGAGTCTACTAGGCTGTCATTCCTAGGCATGCTCGACTCTGATCTACCTGAAGCTGACAACCCTATGTATGAACTGTTAAAGACAGTATTGTCTAAGCTAGAACTAGTGAACTAGGACGGCGACCCCTGAAATAGCATACCTTTGTTAGGGCGTTCGATAACAACGTCAAAGGTAGATTTTGTTGTTGATGTTCAGTGTCGTTGTTAATCATGCTTATGCAAATGTGTGTTGGCAGGGCTGGTAAGGTGAATGAATCATAAAAAGGTAAGTTCTTATATAGCGCACTATACAATCCTCAGGATTGGTAAACTTGCTTTACACTTTAATCCATGGCAGACCTGTGTCAATCTTCATTCCATATCGACTTCTCTGGGAAGCATCAAGTCACCCTGCAATTATTGCGCGAAGACTATTCATACCGCAGATTGAACTGGAGCAATGTAGAGTGAAAAAGCTTGGTCAGGGTTTGACACGGCAGCACATGATTCGAAACCTCGTTCTCTTTGTCAAGAGTCCAAAGTTCTATCCATTGCGCCACTGAACTACTACGTGTCCTCGTAGAGCCTGGTGTAGGATATAAGAGGGCAGGATAACAGATTGAGCAATCCCTAACCTACAATGTTGTAGATGTATGGATTAGACGGGTGGCAGTAGATCAGGTCCGTGGTGGCATAATGGAGTTCATTGATCAGCCTAGAAATTGCGGTGAGACACTTAAGGCGATCGGTTACATTTCTTCTTAGATCAGTTTTCAGCGAAGCGAGCGAAAGAGAGGAGAGAAAGAGAGAGAAAGAGAGAACGAGAAGAAAGAGAGAGAAGAGAGAGGAAAGACAGACAAACAGACAGGGACAGACAGACAGACACAGACAGACAGACAGACAGACAGACAGACAGACAGACAGACAGACAGACAGGGACAGACAGACAGACAGACAGACAGACAGCTAGACAGACAGACAGACAGACAGACAGACAGACAGACAGACAGACAGACAGACAGATACACAGGAACAGAGACAGAGACAGAGAGACTGAGAGTGATGATCAAAAGTGTCTACAGGTTGCCAGTATACCTGCGTTCCACGTGGCTAATGAAATTGCATGACAATTACCGAGAAGGTCAACGTGTTCCCAGGTATAGAGTCTCTTATCGCCTATGTAAAAGAAGCTGCTAAAGAACAGAGTGCAAAGACCATGTAGCTAACGTGTCTCCTCGCTAAATGAACGATCAGTACGATCAGTCGATGTATGCGCCAGGCGAAAGAAGACAGTAACTACGACCGACACTAGGGAGGTGTTGGAGGAAACGACACCGGGGTTGGTGCAAACTGCGCTACTGTCGCAGAAGTTGGCGTCACTTATGCACTTTTCAGCCAGACGCATATTTTGTTCGATTACAGTTTGAAGGTCTTGTACTTCCGTCTCAAAGGAGATACCGTTGTATAAAATGTAAAACCTGTCGCTATAGCAGGAGTTTTGTGCCGGTGGCCATTAGAATGTTGAATGCTAAATGAGTCATATTGATGTCACCCGGTTGAATTGTTCTTGTAGTGTATACATCTGGAAATTCATTTGCATTTTGTTGAGACCATCCCATATATTTTAGATGTGATCATGAGTTGTAAAATGCATATCCCTTTAAGGACAATAAAGTAAAGTGAAAGAAAGGTCGGGTGCAGAATAACTTTGGACAATAAGTAAAAATAACAGGCGCTACAACTGTTTGCGTCCTGGTCGCGAATATCAAAAGCTAAATCGAGTCTGTCAGGGTTACGTTTTCATCTGTGATGACATCATAGCTATCCCATATATGGGCATTCAACGTCTTGACATGTAAATAAAAACACCTACTTTTATAGAGATATAAATATATCTACAAATCGTTTCAAGTGTGTGTTTTAATAACAAATAACTCCATATATAATACATCATATATAGGTAGACGAACGCAAAGAGAGGCGCGGATACAAACTAGTTACCCTGGAAAAACAGTGCATAACCGAGAAGGTGGAAAGTGTCAAGCAAAGAACGCCAATGTTCACAGGGCACTTTAAGTGTCAAGTACATGTCAATGTTTACCACTGTTCATAGGATCATAGGACTCCACTGGTTACTTAGGCAGTTCACTATTTTATATATCCACAGAAGTGAAGCGTGCCAATGTTCACAGGACACTACACATTCAGTGTACATATTGCTAGTCCACAGTGTCATAAATCCTAGCACGCTCTGTGTGCCAAATCGCATGGCATGGTTTATCATTCGGTGGTTCCCTGGTGTGATGGGCAATCTCGGTGACATTTTCAGCCAAAGTTAACTGATCACGTCGAATATTGTCCAGCATGTGTAGGCAGTACGTAGTCAGCTCTCGCCACGCACAGAAATATCCTGGATGTAGTGGTACTCTTCACTTTTTGTAGCAGAACCCTTCAACGTGAATTATAGAAAACCTATTAATGTATGCATCTGATACAAATTAAAGAAGTGCCACTTGTGTATATAACTGAGTATTCAAAAATAAAACAATTACATTAATGTAAGACGAATATTTATTTTTATTAACTTAAAAACGAATACTGTTGTAGTAGTGATCGAAAAAGCATACTTTTTATGACAGAAATAAATTTGACAACTTTTATGGGGTATGTGTTTGTCATTAATTTGATAAAATTGTGGCTTTGGCTTTGCCTTTTTAAATTATAATTCCTTAATTTAACTGAAACGTAAAAAAAACCAATTCAATACAAAGGTAGGCAACACCACAATAATAAATGTTACATTAAATATACACATTTGTGCACATAATTATAAAAGTGCTGATGTTAATGTATGTAATATTAAATAATACTTTTATAATCAGTAATGTAAAGTAAAACCCATGTTCAGTCGAATTATTCAAAGTCTTAGATTACACAGCTGTTTAAACTGTTAAAGTAATAGTTTCATCTAAGCCTATTTCAGAAAGAAAAAAATTACTATCAAGTACATATCTATAATATATTTTTGTTTGTTCAAACAAAATATATCGCCATTTAAGCATAAATAGTTTTGATTGTGTGGGTTTTGATCTACACTCACATTCCAAGGACCAAGACCTGGTGCAACAACTGTAAATCAATATTAAAATATTATTTACATCTTACAACTACTTAACAGTTTAAACTTCAATCCGTTATTTTGTGTAAAAGATATTTTAATGTGCACAGTACGCCGGCCGAACATCGTTAGGCAACGCATGGCGTTGTAGCGCTTACATTTTTCCGGCGGTAGAAACGTTCCGATTGACGTTTCTGCGCATGCGCGATATATTTAAAATCATCAATGGGCAGGGAAAAGACAATATGGTATAAATATTACGGGTTTTTCGTTAGGATGTATATGACGTCTCAGCAAAGTTATTTGTCGCAAATTAACACGAGGCAAACAAGTTTTGAGGCATATTTTGATAGCAAGCGTAAATCACGTGACTCTAGTGCGCCATAATCCGTGAGTGATTTATTTAAAAAAAACGTAATATTGTATTGCATTGAACGAAATTTTAAGAAACTCTTCACAGTAATCATCACAGGAGAGCCGGAACGTTTTTAACGACCGGGAAAATGTAAGCGCGACAGCGTACGTGCCGCGTTCACCTTTCAATTGTCAACGCCAAACAGCGTGTGACATGCCTGTTTGCATTCTTGCACGCAGGTGCACATAAATAACATCAATTTCATTTTAGCGTAGACATACATACAAATATTTGCGTCAAATATAAATGTTCTGCGCTTAAACTAGTAACAGTACCTTTAAACGATTTTTCACAAAGTAAACACCCACTCACCTCATTAGCGTCCATCGAAAAAAACCGGGAATTTCGCTATGACGTAGGTTGATCTTTCATTGTTTCAAGTGACCATTAAAATAAGTCGAAAATTCATTTGCATAATGCTGTGAAACATTCTTGAGGAATCCCCGTTTTCGGCGTCACTATAGTCTATTCAGCAATGGCAGCTAGACGGTCACAGAATTTGGACCAGATTCGTGAAACAATCTGCCATGACCATGTCCATGTCCATGGCGCCATTATCGGAATGTAATGTAGGCTAACTGTTAACTTAATCATCAGTTAATGTAGCAGTCACAGTGACTCAGACCACAAAAACTAAAAGCTGTAGTCCCTATACGTTGACAATGTACGTAACGGCCGACTTACAAAAATAGCATAATCATAAAATTACCATGTCCCTAGCCTAGGTTGTTTTTCTTTCGCAGACGTAGACATTCTAGTCAACTTTGAACTTCACTTGACACTTGCAAACGATGCCGATGGCGTCGATGTTATACTTCTCTTCGCTGGCTGCCAGTGGCAGTGCTAGCGTTTTATCATTACAACATCCATATGGCATTGTTGTTTGTATCCAACAACAGTATAGCCTACTGGTGGGCAGGCGACTAGTGGCTTTTCAGAAAGTGAATTCGTGCGTGAAGTCAACAGGAACGCAACTTAGCAACATGCAAATAAAAAACACTTCCGGCCCGAATTGCGTATCAGCGCCTCTAGTGACTAGCTTGTAATGGGAGAATTTACAAGACAGTTTCAGGCTGTGTTCGTCAGGTGGCGCCAGGCGACACCGGGCTTTAACTACTGTTATAAACACTACTGAACAGAGTTTGTACTTTGGATTTTAGTGTCTAAATAAAGTGATTATTATTATTATTATTATTATTATTATTATTATTATTATTATTATTATTATTATTATTATTATTATTATTATTATTATTATTATTATTATTATTATTATTATTATTATTATTATTATTATTATTATTATTATTATTATTATTATTATTATTATTATTATTATTAGAGCAACCACACTTTAAAAGAAAGCTGTTACCGATATGCTGCACTCTAAGGATCAGTAGTTTCAATCCTACTTGTGATATAGCCACCATAGCAGATTAACGTGACCAGAATACCTTGTCGCAGCATAATTCATGCAATACCGTGTTCACGCAAACACGATTCGTTTCAGTAATTTATTGACATATTATTGTAGCATATGCATGATGTGATGAAACACCTAAATATGAGCATTGCTTTGCATGAAGAGCGTTTACAGCATTATGTGAATATATTACCGTTCCATGGATTGATGGGACAATCAACTGTGAATATTGTTATATGCCTATGTCATGTCAGCCGTATCCGACTATTTACGAAGTGTTGAGCCTACAATGTACTGCGAGCAAAAAACTATAACTATAGACAAGGGCGTCGGTCGGTGGGGGACGGGGGGACGCATAGGAATTGTCCCCCCACTTTCCAGATCAAAAAAATTGCGAGGCATATAGCCTGACACGCCACTCCTCTCTTTTAAAAGCCGCTACATAGGACTAGTTAGACAATAAACTCGCGAAATGAAGTTCCGACCACCCATTAGAAAATTGACTATAATATAGTCAATTATAAATTGCTTGGCTGGCCACAGCGCGCAACTTGATCTTACTTTAGTAAATAATCATTACGCCGGGCTGCGCCGCTGCCAAGCTCTATTAGTTTGCAACTTTGTGTTGATGTTATTAATAGGCTCTAGCCATCAAGTAAATTATAAATGATGAAATGTATGTTATTCTTTCACCCCTCGCCTGCCTGATGCTTATCGCCTACGGCAGAAGCGGCAGATTCCTGCACTTTGTGTAACTTATTCCCATTTGAGTGATGACACATTTCTTTGCCGAGATGTTGGATTGGGAAGTTCTACGGCGTCGATCGGTGAGGGACGAGGGGGACGCGTCCGCCCACTTTTCAGCTTGAGGGCGTCACCATAGGTAATGTCCTCACACTTTTTCAGTTCATAAAACAAATTTATAGGCATATATAACGAGATTGATCACTCCCCCTCTTAAAAACCCTATATCGGGCTAGTAGTAAAATATACATATACACTTTTAAAACCGGATCGACGCCCCTAACTAACTAACTATATATATATATATATATATATATATATATATATATATATATATATATATATATATATATATATATAACTACAGTTAATGTTTGAGTGTTTTCAATAAAACATTTATTGAAAGAAAATACAGCTAGACAATTGTTGACAATTCTGGTTTCCAACTAATAAAAATTAACAATTGCCTTGCATATTACCATATAATAATAGGCATATATTATTTAAAATTTATTTTATATAGGTATAAATGTATATATGCGTAATAATAATATATAACACAATAATGTATAACACATTTTGTACTGGCGTGGGCAATATGCCAGGTACAAAACAGGACCTGATAAAAATCCGTCTGTAATGAAGTCTTATTCTAACTCTCTTACATACGTGTTAAAAGCTGTTGAAACAAATGAACATACACCAAGGCCCAAACTAGAACGTAAGATTTAATTAAGTACCACGAATTTTGACCTGCTCTGAATATTCTGGATGGGACTCGCCACCCCCCCTCCCTCCGCAGGCACAAATACAACTTGACAGTTACATGAAATAAAAGCCGTACTATTGACTGGAAATTCTCACAAGATTGCATCCGTCACAAATAATGTTTTAAATTTATAATTCATCGTCTTGAAACGAGCCTTAAGCCCTGTAAGGCCTGTTATCAGTGTTAGCTTCTGTCATTTCCCGTCTACCTCCGATCGACTAATGGCTATGTTCCAGGATTATATTTCCTTTTATATTTGGGGAAATACCGCTAAATCCGTGAACATTTATAATCCGTTATAAGTGGCAGTAGATCTCTTATTGTTTGTATAAGCAGGCATGACTGACTTGTTCTGAGAAAAAACGGAATAGGGCCTGCAAGTCTCGCGCGCGAAAACGAGGCTGGGGGCAGTTGGGGGCAGGAGGTACATATACTCCATGTTAACGTATAGGACTTTGTTTTGTTTTTGGTCGTAATAATCGATATGTTCCAAAATAGCGTATTTCAGTTATATTGTCGGAAGGATTATTACAAGCAGAAGCAGTGGAACACTTTGCCCGTGACAATGATCACGGAAATCATGAATTTTAATCGATTATTATGGTGGTTGGTTGGCAATAGCGGCAAGTACTTGTGTTTGGCGATCTTAACTAATAATGAAGAGTGCCAGTTTTCGCGCAGTACAACCTGTTTGGGCCAAACGTATACATGTGTTATGATTATGTGCATTTAGACAACTTGTCAGATATAATTAAGTGCTTATCGAAATCACAACGTACAGCAATGTAAAACGCAAATCCAGTAAAAGACATACAGCCTAGCATCGTGTCGATTATCTGCACTACGTAAATCGCTATGTGCCTATGATAGTGTGGTAAACTCAATATTAAATCGGACATTTAAGATAAGAAACGTATAACACAAGATATTTATGAACTGATTTTCCTAGTATTCATCAGTCGGAAGCTACAACTGTCATCCATCGTTAGAATATTATTCTTGGGTCCAGTCCCCAATTAGTCTCGCTTAGTCCCCAATAAGCTCCAGTCACGCAGAGTCACGCCATGTATCGTGACCCACTTGCAGGCCCTATTGGCAAGCAGACCCGGTATGACCTGCCATCTGGCGGATAAATACATAAATTATAAATCTCCCATTGCAATAATTTCACCAGAGCTAATACATCATCAAATATCCAATACCTCTGATTTCACTCGAAATCAAATGTTTAACATAGTTGTATTAAATTTTATATCAAGTCAGTATTATATATATACAAAAGTATAATTATGCTGTTATACGTCATCGCTGTCATTTGCAACACGCATGCAAATATTGCGGCCATTTGCCTTTGGTTTTCGTTTACACAGTCTTAGACTTAGGCTGGGTCTTTGTCAGTTTAGACTTTATTTTAGATACGTTTTCTTCGTTTATGACCAACATGTCAATGCATGGGCAATGCAGCATAATCATATTATATTTGATAAATCGAATAAAGACAATGGCATGCAAACAAAAAACAACGGTTTCAGTAGTTGTACACTACAAAATATGACGTAGTTATTTTTAAACAAACTCTGGAGACGATTTGCACAAGTAGTTATATCTCTACACGTGTGTTTATTTAGAGCTTAACGTTGTTTTCATTTTTGCGGCCTGGGAAATGGTTGAAACTCTGCCAAACGCAGGTAAAGCTAGCTAAAGCTATGGACACACTTTCTCACCGCAGGACTGCCGTCAAAAATAAGCGTCACTCCTACATTATAGCTATTATCCAGCACAAAAAATACACTTTCATTTCTTTTAAATGGCCTAGAAAAATCGCTCCACGTTGATATGTGTGTGTGTGTGTGTGTGTGTGTGTGTGTGTGTGTGTGTGTGTGTGTGTGTGTGTGTGTGTGTGTGTGTGTGTGTGCGTGCGTGCGTGCGTGCGTGCGTGCGTGCGT
This sequence comes from Ridgeia piscesae, assembly GCA_025642075.2. Taxonomy (NCBI): domain Eukaryota; kingdom Metazoa; phylum Annelida; class Polychaeta; order Sabellida; family Siboglinidae; genus Ridgeia; species Ridgeia piscesae. The sequence continues at coordinate 24,539 of JAODUO010000564.1, forward strand.
GCGTGCGTGCGTGCGTGCGTGCGTGCGTGCGTGCGTGCGTGCGTGCGTGCGTGCGTGCGTGCGTGCGTGCGTGCGTGCGTGTGTATATAATTGTTTTATTATATCATAATTATATATTATAATTATTTCTAATATTATTTAATAACCTGTTATTATTATCTGCAATAGTATCGTACGTTACTATACCTGCTACGAAATTGTCAGACGCCATCAACAAGAGTATCGCTACAACCAACAGGTTGACACTCCGCCCACCATTAAGATTCATGGTGGCCTGTCGCGCAGTTACCTGAAAAAAAGCAAACAATACAATGTTATGTCCAGTGGTGGCATGTAGCGAAGTACAAATACTTCGTTACCGTACTTCAGAGTGTTTTTTTCAAGTAATCGTATTCTTATTGTTGTCGCATTTTTGTGTGCCTGCTGGAATGGTAGAATTCAAACGTTTAATGTTACTGTTACTTCAAGTATTTGTGAGACTTATTTTTATTGTTTACTCATGTAAGTTATTCGTTCGTACTTTTACTTAAGTAGTGTGACGTACTCATACTTTTAGTCAAGTACAAAATTAAAAAGTAGTTAGGTCAACACTGGTTATGTACATCAACGTCGTAGTTATCAGTGCAGATGGGTAGATAAACCGGATTATTGCATAGGTTATCTTTTAGAAGTGCAACGGAACCTCATCATCAATGGCACCAACATTCTATGCTTTACAGGTTCTTATCTAGCATGTAACTGTGGAAAATCTTCTGCAAAATACACGACGAAATGTACAGACGCACCGTGTATAGACACATCCATTTTTGATCGCTTGACAGTGTCTTTGCAAACAATTGGTCACTTATTAATTAGCTAGGTACGTTTAACGTGAGGGTGCCAGCTCCTGTGAATTATTTTTTTCATTAAATACTACGTTCTTGTGACTACAGCATGCATGTTGAAGGTGTACTGCCAATTTGTGCTTAATTACTTTATTAACCTCGGAACAATGTTTGCAATTTGAAAGATTCCGCCTGCAACACGTTCAAATGGTAAAGAAAACACCCAGTATCAAAATTGACTGGCAATAATGCCGAGGCAAGCAGAGTTAACCGCAGTAACGTTTGATGTTTAACTTTCCCACGTTCTAGACAACATACTTCCTGTTACAAATTACTGTTCTGCCAATACTGAACAGAGGAGCATCCTACCTATGAGTGCCCTCGTTTTGTACCGTTATTGCAATATTGTCCTCAGTTCAACGGCCAATGTTAGATGATCAAGCGTAGATACTGGCAGCTAATGACAGACCAGTGTCAGTTTGAAGCTCACTGCTGTGGCTAACAGACAATGTTTCGTGTCTGTTCTGACATGAGTTATGCCACAGCACGGGTGGTCCTAGTGTTGTGTCGTTGTATGTCAATGTTTGTTCTTGATCTTGCGATAGATCTCCGGAGTGTCGACTGATTCCACCTGCCGGCTTTTTCGAAATTTACAACATTTCGTTCATCACACGCCATCTGACGAAGAAACACAAAAAATCGTTGCCCACTGCTTTCTGGTGTCTATGTCAGGAGAATAAAAAGATCCTCTACGTGAATGAACTAGTCAGAAGAAGGAAGTGGACCAGCACAGAGCACATCAGTAGAATACGAGATAACCGATAGACATCGCTTGTCACTGCCTGGAAAGAGTACGAAGGCAAACGGCGAGATGATGGAGAGACGAATGAGACGAGTCCTGGAGTTGTACCATGGTGAAGATGATCCGAAGAAAAAACATGTGTTTAATGTCAGCTTTGTGGGAAGTCTTCGCTAACGGCCTGGCATTGGGCGTTTCGCTTCATTTTCGTTGATATAGTTCATGCATAGGTTTTTATTAACATAGGGCTGTGTTTTAGTGGCATAATAACCTGTTACTCCGCAAATTTGATCACGATGGCACGCCGTTGATTACAGTGAATGTAAACATGTTTACAAAGCAGAATTAGTCATGCAGCAAATTGGACAACAATCAACGTTGGTACACGCGTATTGGACAACAGCCAACGTCTTTATATTAGCGGGCGGCGCTGATGTAGTGGTTGCATAGATCGCTCGGGACGCACATTGTTGAAAGCCTGAAGATGACCTTAGAGCAATCAGATTCGGCTGGGTGTGTTCTAGTTTGAACACTCACCAACATAGAGTTAAACTTATAAAATATTTAGAGATGCCATGAATATTAATGCAACAATTATTTGAGATACTCTCATGCAAAATCAAACAGCGACTATGTATCGCAATAGCACAGTCTGTACTGCTATATGAGTGCGAAACTTGGACCATGACAAAAAACATAACAAACCCCTAGACTGATGTTATACAAGTATGCTTCGAGCCGCATTTAACATTCACAGGCAACAACATCTGACCAACAGAGAATTATGCGGTGGAATGTGTAAAGTCACCGAAAATAATAGTAGACGACTGTAGGGATTTGCCGGACATCGCTACATATATAACGACGAAATGGCATCTAAGTTGATCGTGTGGCAACCGGTAAAAGGAATGGCTTCATACATTTATATGTTTATATGTTTTACGTATGGGTTATTTAGCTCGTCGTAAGAGCCCGAAGAAAAACTCTCCTTCTTTTTTTAACAGTCTACAGTTTTATGCAATCATGGCTTTTCAATATGATAGACAGGTCCTGTTTGCTGCCATATCGAGTTATGCTATTTTGCCATATTCAACCATGATCCGATCTGTGCATTCTTTCGCACGCGGGCATATCTGCCACAGCAGAAACTTCCGTCATACGTTTTATAGGTTTCCAACCAAAGAAATGTTCATCTAGAAGTTGGGAAGTATTAAGCAGATAAGTTATTATTTTCAAATTGTTTGCGTATTGCAACTTTGAATACGCTTACGGATAACGAAGTGGGGCCAGTTGTAAAAGGTCTCGTTAAGTAACGCTTAGAAGGGACACGAAACGCGAATCAGTTGCGTGCCTTATGCAACTCCATTTCTGCAATCACGGGACAAGGTTAACAAATGTACATCCACAGACTACGTTGGTTCAATGGCATTGTGATATCACTGCCACCCACAGCTTGCGATGATGCGTTTCATTAAATATATATAGGAAGGGGCAAACTTGTGAACTGGGGCGTAGTGGTCAGATCACAGTTAATTTTACATATACGGCCATAATAACCTATCATGTGCTGGACACAAAAAAACATTCTTCAAACTTTCTCAGCACATAAACATTCATTTTAATTGAACTCGTGCAGAAAAATCGTCAAATTGTCGTTCCTAATTGTTTCTGATATACCTACCCAAACCTGATACACCTTAGTTGTGTCCCAATCAGCTGGCGGAATTTATAATATTGGTGCCTTCTGCAAATTTGCCACTGTGAGAACATGCGAATGACGGACACTAAATATGACCTCACACCCACACATGCCGTCGCCTTATACACTGGGACACAGTTCCTGTAGGGACATACCTCACCAGACAGTGTATTCTTGAGTACACAAATGAAGCGATCGAATTGAACAAGTGTTGTACTGGAAATTATATCAACAACGATTCAGTGGAGGTTAACCGGATGCAACTAACTGGATCACCTTTAGAAAGAATTATTATGGCACACAGTGAAGCAAATTCACCATACCATCTGCACTGAGCTGGTCAAGCGTGTTTGCACGTTTCACTTTTTTACAGGGAATTTGTGGAAATGTGACAAATGAAGTAGAATACCCCAGTCGTGTGCTTCAGCAAAGTAATTAATTAACCACCAAAATAGTTTAATAAACCTACAATACCCACTCGCCATCTGACAAACTACTTTAACAGTTGCAATGAAATAATGTTGATATAATATAAAATACTTTAGCAAAAATGTTCAAATGTAACAAGCAACCAGAGTACGCCAAAAGATGTGGAGAATACAATACAACTCACCTGGAGCACCAACGTGAATATAATCTAGATGTTTTGTTTATTTGTTTGTTTGTTTGTTTGTTTGTTTGTTTATTTGTTTATTTGTTTATTTGTTTATTTGTTTATTTGTTTATTTGTTTATTTGTTTATTTGTTTATTTGTTTATTTGTTTATTTGTTTATTTGTTTATTTGTTTATTTGTTTATTTGTTTATTTGTTTATTTGTTTATTTGTTTATTTGTTTATTTGTTTATTTGTTTATTTGTTTATTTGTTTATTTGTTTATTTGTTTATTTGTTTATTTGTTTATTTGTTTATTTGTTTATTTGTTTATTTGTTTATTTGTTTATTTGTTTATTTGTTTATTTGTTTATTTGTTTATTTGTTTATTTGTTTATTTGTTTATTTGTTTATTTGTTTATTTGTTTATTTGTTTATTTGTTTATTTGTTTATTTGTTTATTTGTTTATTTGTTTATTTGTTTATTTGTTTATTTGTTTATTTGTTCGTCCGTCCGTCCGTCCGTCCGTCCGTCCGTCCGTCCGTCCGTCCGTCCGTCCGTCCGTCCGTCCGTCCGTCCGTCCGTCCGTCCGTCCGTCCGTCCGTCCGTCCGTCCGTCCGTCCGTCCGTCCGTCCGTCCGTCCGTCCGTCCGTCCGTCCGTCCGTCCGTCCGTCCGTCCGTCCGTCCGTCCGTCCGTCCGTCCGTCCGTCCGTCCGTCCGTCCGTCCGTCCGTCCGTCCGTCCGTCCGTCCGTCCGTCCGTCGTCCGTCCGTCCGTCCGTCCGTCCGTCCGTCCGTCCGTCCGTCCGTCCGTCCGTCCGTCCGTCCGTCCGTCCGTCCGTCCGTCCGTCCGTCCGTCCGTCCGTCCGTCCGTCCGTCCGTCCGTCCGTCCGTCCGTCCGTCCGTCCGTTTGTTCGCTCGATCGCTCGATCGCTCGATCGCTCGATCGCTCGATCGCTCGATCGCTCGATCGCTCGCTCGCTCGCTCGCTCGCTCGCTCGCTCGCGATCGCATTCGTTTTTAACCCAAAATCATCCATTGCGCGCTGAAATTGTGCATATGACTACAAGAACGGTTCGTGGATTTAAACTGTTCAAAAATTCGTAGGTGGTGTTGGAGAACTTGGTTGGTGGCTCAATATTTCAAATAATATCCAAAAGGCTATGTCTGGATTTCGATTCGCGGAATGTTGTGATTGGCTACATCATCTTAAATATAATTAAGCCATCTACAACTATGTCGCTGGATGTAGGAAAAAGTCTGCATAGTGATTAAATAATTTGGTTTTGAAAATCGCCACCGTTTAAACACAGGCATCAATTTTGCCTGCCACAAGTTAACATTGTGTTACAGTGTGCGTTTACATACATTGAGGACACGGAGAATAAATGTAAAGCAATTTTCAAACGTATTCGAGCGGGTGAATGCATTTCCCCCAAACATCGCTGGGTAACTCAGCTAGTATATTACGTTGAGTTACGTATTACCTCTTCCCATGATTACTGGCATGTTTGTATTTTGGAAGAAGTCGACACTTGCAAGCATGTAGCGAGGACCCCATATATTTGTTTTATTTGTGCGTGTGTTATTTTTCTTCAAATTAGCACAATTTATACGCCATGTAAACACAAATAGTATTACCATCAAATTAATATTACCGAGGACATGACAAACTTATGTACCTTGACCTAAAACACTTTAATTTTCGAACCTGTTTTTATGATAACCGAAGTGTAGTTGATAGTGTGTGTGCAACATTGCTCACTTATAACGAGTGTGTTGGATGCTATGGTTTTCCCACGAATGTAGCAAAACCACCATCATTGTGATATTGCCTATGGTAATAATACTAATGACTCTGTGTGGAATGTTCCAGAATGTGTTTTCATTGTTGGAAAACGGATGCGATGACATCCCGTTCTGTAAACCACAGCCTCATTATTCAACTCAGCAGAAAGGTTTTCTACAAAATACAATTCATTGTCATTGCTACCCTATACTGTCTGACTGAGCCTTGAACAAATACATCACGACCATTTCTACAACTCTGAGCTGCTGAACATGATTAAGTGTTTGACCGCCGATGTAAACATGGCAACACACTTATCCATATAATATTTTATGATTAATGGTTTTCATGGTTTTCATGCCGTCGATACGACGATATGCGTCTATATAAATTCGCCAGACGAAATTACTTATCAGCGCTAATAATTTGCATGGGTGGCTGTAAGTTCCCCACCTTTACTTGATTTGCATTTGGGCGATCGTGCGATTCGGTTCGCTGCACTTAACGCGTCCATGCGGAAACAATATAACAGAGACATGTGTAGGCTTCAACACGAGACGCGTAGAATGTTGTGACGGGTGAGCATTCTATAGCGATGCTATCAGTTGACGTCAAATAGGTACACATGTCGTTATAGAAAACGGAGATCTTCAACCCTTGGGTTGTGCAATATGTAGGGTGCGTTTAGTGTACTCATATAATCAATAGGACTTGGTGTTGGTCCTTCAGCCTGACAATTGAAGTTTGAATCCAATACATTTTATTGGTTTAATAAATTAGAAATTCTACATATCCTGTAGCATAAATTCGAGATTACACCATGTACAGATACAACTGACTACATAAGCAGGATATTTACAGATTCAGAAAAGGCGCAATGCCACTACGGCACTTGATGTATGCTAAATATCAAAATGGCCATCAATTCGTGACCATTCACAGAAGTTACCGTAATTTCAAAGTTACGTTTCACAGTGTACGTGTGTTATGTCAACTGTACCTAATTAGACTTCCCTGGCGTATTTCCATGGCGTTATAACAAGTGGAAACAAAGACAAGCAAAAATTGACTGGTAAAAAACCCATTATAAAATATATGTTATGAAACATTCGATTATATATCGAAGCAATTGGCAAATAACCGAATCTTGTTCCCTCTAAAATCACAAATCAATATATTTAATGTATTGTGACACTGCTATCATATTAATTGTTGTGTCTGCAATATAATCAAGATTTCATATGAAACGACGTTACCAGCTAACGGGGTGTCTGAGCCGGGGTAACTACTCACTCTGGTACACAGAGACCGACGTCACTTCATCGTCCGGTCACCAGACGACTGCTGAATATGAAACATAGGGTCCTACCCACTGATTTACAAATACATACATGTGTTTGGAAGTTTGCACATCTGACGCTTCCCTAGAACGACTCAGACTTCAGTATCTGGGCGTTTGCTTTGAAATATTTACCAATTTCGTTTCCAGTCTGACAGCTTGTATGTCACATTGTGTTTGTATCCAATTCGTACAAACGCTATATTATCTTCAATGATTGCATTTGTTTGCATCCAGTCTATATAACTGATATATTTCTGCAGTGATCACAAATGTTTCCATCCAGCTGATACGGCAGATGTAATTTCTTCAAAGATTACATTTTACAACCACTAAATCCGGTCTTTCAGGTCGTCAAGTTCGGAAGTGTGGAGCGTTCCAGTTTTGTGAGCTATGGTTTTTACCAGTTCTTCGTTAATACGAACGACAGTGTTGTGGCCGGAGAGGAATTAGGGAATGCGCTGATGAAAGATGAGGTGCAGTATATTGTACCTTGTATTTTGTCCATGCTTTCCTTGAAAAAGAACACGGCTTTGAATCGTATATGTTCTCAATGAGTTCGATATATATATATATATATATATATATATATATATATATATATATATATATACGCGTCTGTGTTACCACACTTATTTCAGCACACGTCTGTGTGATTACACATACTTCAGCACAAGTGTGTATGATCACACATACTTCAGCACACGTCTGCATGATCACACATACTTCAGCATACGTCTGTGTAATCACAAATCACGTTATGCAACTGGCCTTTTCTCTTTCGGCTTGTTAAAGAATGGTAACTGCTGATTTTATTTCAACCCATTTTGCATATTTCCTTTGAAGATATCCGGCAGAAAACATCGATTGATCTACTTCAGCTTTGTTGTGGCTTCGTGGTTTCTTTCTTTCTAGTAAAAACGCAATGCAGGTAATGACTATCAATTGAAAGTTGTTTTCGGTAACTGTGAGAATAACATTCTGCTAGGGCAACACGCCAACAGTTTTCACTTCCAAACAAATCACCATATGCATCTATAAATCAGCATGAAAAAGAACGACATGATTTTAATCCAATTCCTCTACTACAAGTACCGTAGATTGGCAATACCCTCAGAGGGTGACATTCGGGGGTTGTGACATATGTTATCCGTCGGCATAAAAAATAATATCCATTGAACAAGTGAGCGAACGACCGATCAGCTAAATAAACAAACAAAATGAATGGATGGACGGATGAACGGACTGACTAATTAACGAGTGAAAGACCAAGTGGACGAGCAAACGAACGAGTGGCGGGTTAATTTCTTTAACATTTATTTATAAGTGAAGCGCTGATTTAACAGTATTAACACTGAACACACATGAAGAGAGTTGTATAGTTTTAAAACATAAATAGCGAGATTCGATATTGCGCCAATTTACTCCGACTTATGACAGTATGACATGCCACGTATATCACAAGACTAATTACTTTGTTCGACGTCATATCACTGCACTAACAGGTGCACATGAGCTCGTCCTTGCAACAGTGTTGAGAGGAAAGTTGGCATGTTACGGCCAGGTCACACATCACAACCCCATCGCGAAAATAATCATGCAGGGCAAACTGGAAGACAGCCGATGGAGAGACACGCTAAAGAAGACCACATTCGGGACAAGATTCATGAGTGGACTGACCGTGGCGTGCAAATGCTACCGACACTAGCACTAGATCGCCCCCACATGAGAGCATTCGCTGTGCCTGTATCACTCATGCCAACGATCTGACGGGTCTTGTGATGAGTGAGAGAGTGAGTGAGACAGGATGCGTGTATATGAATACTTTGGGTGTGATTGCAGCGTAGCCAAATCTTGCTGACACTGGCATGGCGTTTCACAGTACAATCCTTCCGGGAGTAAAATGTAAACGGCATTATTGGGAGCCAGGTGGTTCCTTTGTCCGGAATTTACTGTTTATCTATTGTTATTCTGAATAGATATTCAATATCAGTAAGTTGTACTGTTTAGTTGAGGATTCGTAAATAAAAAATAAAAATAAAACAAATTGGGAGTTGAGTCGATGGGTGAAGAGTCCATTTGGAATAAAAGAAATTGAAAAATAAACGAGATTAGTACTCCAAAGGGAACATAAAATGTGAATAAAATTTGCTATGTATATACGTTTAGCAATACCTGTAAATATGCGATTAGTGTTTAATAAAATAAACCAGTTGCAATTTACTTACATGTAATAATTCTAGTAATGTCTTTACCAGACAGTAAGTATATCCCTCCCCCTCTAATTACTTTACCACCACGTGAAGATATGGAAATCGATCAATGTATCACTGAAATGTAGTCACATTTCCAATTGTTTATGTATGAGTAGAGGGTAGCATTGATCCTATCAAAAAAGGATTATTAGAAGCCCCTTTGTTTCATTGTAGCTATTTATTGCCCCTCATCCTATCCCATCTATGTCAGGATGGAGTAGGATGAGGGGGTATTAACTATTTCACACTGGATTGAGACATTGTTACTGATAGAGAATAGTGCCACTGGATTTAAGCGTACAAGATGAATGTGTCAGAAAATGCAACAATCAAATATGCATCAAGGGGGTGGTGAGCATGACCACTCGCCAGGCACTGCACAATGTGAGGTCATTGCTTCCACGAGGAAACATGCTCAATATGAACCCCACATCCCAGCCAGAACATTAGCAACGATGGGACAGTAAAACGGATGTCCTTTAGTTTGGACTTTTCGATAAAGGCAGTTTTGTGCTCTTTACAATTAACGTAGTCGCTTAAATAAAAACTGTGTGTTTTATGTTATATTTTCCATTTCAGAAAACCGCCCGGTCAGCTTGTGATATTCCGGTGACGTCTAAATGTGTCCTACATTCATAGAATATAATACATTTTATGCATAAATTATTATCTGATTACAGTCTGTAATAGTTAGTGCTCCGTTTGCTGCCCGATCCTGAATTGTATCATAACAGAAGGCGCTGTAACGGGTTTAGCTTGACTGCCACAGTTAGTGAGTATCGATATCGGCGGAAATGTGTAGCTCTAGGGTTTAACGGAAGTAGCTATAAACGGCCTAAACCATTTGTAATAACACATCTGCTGTGCTGAACATGAGAATATGGCACATTCTTCCAACAGGGAACTCAGTTTTATTCGGCAACATTGCCAATAAAGCCTGTTTTGAAACCAGATATTAACGTTTTTCCGGTTGGAAACGTTCAAATTGCGACCGTCATTGGATGTTTGCTAATGTAACTAAGCACAATTTAGCGGACAGACCTTCAACATATTTATTGTAATCTAAAATGCAGTGCGTGTATGCATTGTGAGTGCGCGCACGTACGTCTGGGGTAGTCTTTTATGCATGTTTGCGAGTGCGTTTTTGTACGTGCATACGTGCAAGGACAGATACACATGTGCAAGTGTGCTTCAATCCATCGCGTATCAGGGGTAGATCTACTGTTTGTGTATGTAATGTTTCAATTATGTTGTGCATGCATGCAGGCGTACGTAGATGCATGCATGAGCGCATGTAAGCTTGCTACCAACTGTTTAGTTGCATCGATCAAAAACTCACCTGCGACGCAGGCGCGATGTGTAAACCTCTTGCCGACTATACGATATGTGAACTTTCTTGGTTGACGCTTTAAAACAAAACTGTTTACTCCGGCAGACGCCGTCAGTTGTTTCCGAAGCTTGCTTTGACCCGGGGTTGGTTCATTCGATTAGGGGTGGCAAACTGGTCAGTTAGCCGCGTCATTTGGGGGTTATCTCAAACACCGATGCTTGCTGCTGACTGGAATTGGTTTCACTGGGGAATGAGTAGGTAGGCAATAGTTAGTCTATTGTTTAACGGGCGGGCGGGCGGGCGGGCGGGCGGGCGGGCGGGCGGGCGGGCGGCGGGCGGGCGGGCGGGCGGGCGGGCGGGCGGGCGGGCGGGCGGGCGGGGCGGGCGGGCGGGCGGGCGGGCGGGCGGGCGGGCGGGCGGGCGGGCGGGCGGGCGGCGGACGGACGGACGGACGGACGGACGGACGGACGGACGGACGGACGGACGGACGGACGGACGGACGGACGGACGGACGGACGGACGGACGGACGGACGGACGGACGGACGGACGACGACGGACGACGGACGGACGGACGGACGGACGGACGGACGGACGGACGGACGACGACGGACGGACGGACGGACGACGGACGGACGGACGGACGGACGGACGGACGAGACGGACGGACGGACGGACGGACGGACGGACGGACGGAGCGGACGGACGGACGGACGGACGGACGGACGGACGGACGGACGGACGGACGGACGGACGGACGGACGGACGGACGGACGGACGGACGGACGGACGGACGGACGGACGGACGGACGGACGGACGGACGGACGGACGGACGGACGGACGGACGGACGGACGGACGGACGGACGGACGGACGGACGGACGGACGGAGACGGACGGACGGACGGACGGACGGACGGACGACGAGACGGACGACGGACGGACGGACGGACGGACGGACGGACGGACGGACGGACGGACGGACGGACGGACGGACGGACGGACGGACGGACGGACGGACGGACGGACGGACGGACGGACGGACGGACGGACGGACGGACGGACGGACGGACGGACGGACGGACGGACGGACGGACGGACGGACGGACGGACGGACGGACGGACGGACGGACGGACGGACGGACGGACGGACGGACGGACGGACGGACGGGAAGATTCGAGGTGACAGCAACAAAAAAAGATTCGAGATAGATGGTTATTTTCAATTTTGTTTGGCAGATTTACAAAATATAGGACAGTGAAGTCAATTTACTCTTGAATGTTTGACATTGACGTATCATGGGAATTTAAACTGCTGCACGTGCCTATCATGTGCAATACATTATTATGTATTATTAATCGAGATTTTCCGACTAAATTATTCTTATTATAGTAAGAGGTGGAATTAAAAAAATAGTTATACGTCTGGTGTAAGTTCAATGAATGACGGACTTTTTTACTGGAGGAAAACAGTTAAATCTTACTTTATTTGTACGCAAACACGTGCAACCAACCACTAAGAAAAGAAGTAATTAAATCGTAATATAAAATACAAACATCAGCGTTCAATGCATCTATATTGTTATAAGAAACGATTGCATCTTGTGGGCAAAGTTGATTGTTTGCCGGAACATTCAATCAAATCACATAACAATAATAATATAAATAGCAATATGAATCTTTTATAGCTCCCTTTTCAGCCTAAACTGCTCAAAGGCGCTTTACACATTTGATTATAAAAAAAACCAGTTACAAGTACTAAATGTCCGTACGTCCATGAAATTACTTTTTTCATTTTGTCGTATAGTTTGTTGATAAAATAAAAATAAACATCTTGTTCTTGTTCTTGTTCTTGTTCTTGTTCTTGTTCTTGTTCTTGTTCTTGTTCTCGTTCTCGTTCTCGTTCTCGTTCTCGTTCTCGTTCTCGTTCTCGTTCTCGTTCTCGTTGTCGTTGTCGTTGTCGTTGTCGTTGTCGTTGTCGTTGTCGTTCTCGTTCTCGTTCTCGTTCTCGTTCTCGTTCTCGTTCTCGTTGTCGTTGTCGTTGTCGTTGTCGTTGTCGTTGTCGTTGTCGTTGTCGTTCTCGTTCTCGTTCTCGTTCTCGTTCTCGTTCTCGTTCTCGTTCTCGTTCTCGTTCTCGTTCTCGTTCTCGTTCTCGTTCTCGTTCTCGTTCTCGTTCTCGTTCTCGTTCTCGTTCTCGTTCTCGTTCTCGTTCTCGTTCTCGTTCTCGTTCTCGTTCTCGTTCTCGTTCTCGTTCTCGTTCTCGTTCTCGTTCTCGTTCTCGTTCTCGTTCTCGTTCTCGTTCTCGTTCTCGTTCTCGTTCTCGTTCTCGTTCTCGTTCT